>JASDQU010109021.1:32112-64179 GCA_032191745.1 Picea mariana | reverse complement strand
TGTAAGCCCGGGTTCCACGTCCAAGTGCTCATGTGAACTCCCGTAGAAGATTTTGGAACCCAATAACCAACTCCAAATGATGCTCCAAAGACTGACACCTATCATGTGGATCCAAATAAGAAGATCCATCTGCATAGTGGAAAAGGGTCATAGCAGAATCTGAAAGGGATAATTCCACTGTAGAATATGCAGACTGAATGCTGGTAACTAGCTCTTGAGATGGGACATTGATGTTCTCTATAGAAGATGGAGTAGAGTCATCAAATAAAATATGGAAGTGGTTGTCATCCCATAAATGAAAACTATCCATATACCAATCATCACAATCATCCTCAAAATCATACCAAGCATATCTTTCTTGATTATGTTCAGTCATGAGGCCCTGCATAAGAAATATCTCCTGCATGTTGTTCAATGAATCTTGAATACTACGAAAACTGTCATTGAGGCCATCTGTGATGATATTGGTGAGGTTGTCTGTGAGGCCTTGTGCTAACACATCCAATCTAGCATCCACTTGAGCTTTGAATGATTCAAGAATTTATTTCAAGTTTTGAGATGAACTAGCCATCTGAAAACCCAAAAAATAGACCCAATAAGTTTTGGCAGAAAATCGCGGCTTTTTCTGGAAAAACCCTAAAAAACTGCTGAATTTGAAATGCTCATAACTTCACTTCCCGGACTCCGTTTCGGCTGATTTTTTTTTTTAAATTGGGTGAAATTGTGAGAAGAACTCAGATATGTAATTTATTTGGGCAAATTAGGCCTCCAAATGCTACAGAAATAAAAACAAATCGCGTCGTCGTCCGCAGAAAAAACCCTGAAAAATTGCAGATTTTAAAACCTCAATATCTTGACCTTCCGGACTCTGTTTCGGACGATTTTTTTTTTTAAACTTGGGTGTTTTTCTAAGAGGAACTCAGATATACAACCATTTTCTACAAATTTTTCACAGAAATATACTGAAAAATGTCTGGAATGTCGCGGCCCTCTTCTCCGAAAAAAAATATCTGCAAAAATAAAAAGTAGTTGCCCACAACTCCGGCCAAGGAAAGTGCTCTGATACCACTTGCTAAGAACCAAATACCTGAATACAAAATATCACAATAGATCCAAAGATATCTGAATATAATCACCATATAAGATATATGAAACCCTATAGAAAACCACAACTTTATTATAGAAACCCTTGAGGTAGGGCAACACCATACAATGGATCCTATTATGGAAGGGATCCTCTCCTGTTCACTTGCCTCTTCGAGGGGGCATCCTCTTATTGAAATACCACTCCAAACACACTAATTCTCTTCATATCTCATTACATTGCTTGAGCCCCTTTATATAGTGCTACCATCACCTAAGAACATTCTAGAGGAGGAATCTTCTAGAAGTAGAACCTTCTAAGAAGTCCTCTTACATTTATTATATCTAACTACCATCGTGGGCCTTATTTAATAATATAGTGGACCTAGTCCACCTTACATTGAATGACCTCCACTATTATCACTATGGGCCCTCTGGGCCCCCCTACTACCTCTCTAGCTACCTTACAGTTAAGGAGCAATAAAAGTAAGGGCTTCTACAAAAAAACCATTGGGGATTATGTTGCACCCTAAGGGATTTTGAAAATTGAGGGTTGGGTATTATAAAAATTTACCTCCAATCCCATTGTTTGTGCACGAAATTTGTGGTTCGAGATTTTTTTAATGATGTTTCACTATGGGAGGCATTTTAGATGTAACATCTTCAACTAGGTCATCAACCAATTAACAAATTTTACAATGCCATACGAAAAAGTGAAGGTTTTATCAACTATATTTGAAATCTTTGTTTACAGTATTAGTGTAAAATTGAGTATTTTTAGTTTCGTAGACAGTCTAGATTTAAAATAATTATGAGGAAAAGAGAAACGTAGCTTTGTAACACGCTACAAAAACCAATTCAAGCCACTAGTACAAAATTCTATTGTATATTTCTGAAGAATAAAAAGATAGTATCCCAAAGGATATAGATAGATACATAACTATAATCAAAAGGGCATTACAACTTGCATTTCCCAATAAATATCTTGTAATATTATTGATTCAATTGAGATTCCAACCGAATTGTTTGTTTGAATTGACAAAAGATACCATTTGGAAGAGGAAATTTGTGATGAACTTGGTCGCTTATCCATACCCATGGGATTTCATTCAAGGAGAAGATAACACAACAAATCCAAAAATTGTAAGGATTTCAGGTATTATTTATTCTATTGCAAGAAAGATGGCAGCAATGGATTTGGGATCATGAAATTGACTTCGTCCTCGAATTTACCACAAAACCACAATTCCCAATGCCTACTTTTTCTATCTTCTAATTAGATTTCTTCTTAGCCCTTGATGACTAGAAAATTCATCACTCTCCACTAACATATTCAGGTATTCATTATTAAATACTAATCCAACCCATGACCAATCAAATTGGCAAATCAACAATGCAAGTAGTTGGGCCTCCCACGTTATATACACAAACTCCTTAGAGAAATCTACAATCTGGGCAAACAGGAACATTCGCCCTTTCTCCTTTTTGAGGGTCTGAGGGTCAGTCCCTTTCTTGTTCCATCTATGTGGGTTTGAATCTTTTAAAACACTAGTTATTTCATTACAAATGGAAGTGCAAGTACTCGGAAATAAAAAAAAATATTTTATAGTAGATATTACTACTCCTTAAAACCCTCCCAATCTGCATCCAAAATATTTGCTCTACTTTTTACATGGTTAACATAATCCAAATTATAATTAATCTTGTGTTTCATGTAAAGAAAGAACCCGACAAAACACCCATGGATGGATTTAATATATAATCATGGAAGTATTAAAGGATGCTTCCTAACACCTGCCATGCATCCACCACCAAGGGAAAACTGTGTCACAATTATGACATATGACCTTCCAGCCTAACCTAATGACTAATATAGTCTCCATGAGAACAACACAACCTTGAAGGGCACGCTGGCCCTCGATGGGTAAACACTTCACATGGGAAATTAACCATGGAAATGGTCATAGCAACACTCCAATTTTACCAACCTGGCAATTCACCCTTTGACATGCTCATATAATCACGAAATCAACAAAATAGACATTCAACCATTTCTTGTAAACGAAAATTAGGAAGAAATCCCACATAGACACGAAAACTCAACAATACAAATGCAAACCCAACAAAATTAGTAAAATATCAATTCATAGGTGAAAATCCAGTAAATGTGACCAAGAACATTTTTACATACGTGAAATCATACATAAGCTAGCATAAACCCATTTCATATAAAATCTAATCTAGCATTTAGTTTAATTAAACTGAAAACCCGCCATAAAAAAAATCAGGCATAACGATAATGGACATATCAAAACAATAAAATAAAAACAGTAAATTTCACAATAGCCTTATCAATACAGGGAAAAGCTAGTAAATTTCACAACAATACAATCAATTTATCCCAGAACAGAACGCGTCCAGCCCACTTAAGCCTATTTCATCTAAATGAAAATCAAGCCTAACTTACTACATCCCATTCAACTAGTATCACAATGCCTTCAAGCACATCGCTAGAAGTAAATTGTTGAACTTGGAATTCTAGGAAATTCACATTTGTTTTTCCAACATACTTTCCAAATCCTTTCCCCTACTTTGTTAGAAGAAATATGGCATACATAAATATAGTTCTATTACCAATAATCACATTAGTATTTCAATAATTCCAAAGTGACCACTTATGCATGAAATTGAATTAGAAATAAACTACAATTTGATTATCACTAAAATTAAATTTTACTTGGTTGATAAGTAGTCTCCTCGGTGTTATAAATGCTCATGAATTAGCTACAAATTCCCTTGCCCCTGCCAAATTTCGTGGTGCCAACTCGTTTCCTCCCAACCATACTTAGGGAAAACTTCTTTCAGACCCTTGAGCTACATGGGCTCATAACTAGTATGAAGTTGTTTTACCATCAACTGGTAAATATTTCAAATTAATGAAGATATCTTCTTCCAGATTCCATGTATCATTCATTTCATGTATCATTTCGTGAATATTTCCATGCTAGAAGAATTTCTGCAACATTTCTCTACTCTTCAGGGTTCCCCCCAAAACCATAGATTCCCCCTCTATTTAAAGGCTCAATGAGGCTAGCCACCTCACCCCCTCCATGCAAAATTGGTCATTTACTTATTTATTTAATTTTTTAATTTCTTGATTATTCACCACCCTCTTTTGAGGTGTCAATGCCTCTTTTTTTCTTAATTATTTTATTTTCCTTTAATTACTAATTCAATATTTAAAAAAATAATAATATGTTCAAGAGCCCCCTAAAAGTGGGTAATTGTTTTATGGTTTAATTTACTCATGAGGCCTTAATTTTTACCTTACCATAATTGGCATCTGGAAGAATTAGCTATTGGGGAGTAAGGTCAACCCACCTTACTATGCAACCCCCAATCATATTAAACCATATATTTCACAAATAGAGACTTCATGCCTATATTAAGACTCCATGCCTCAATTCTCTATTGAGACTCCATGCCTCAATTCCCTATTGAGATTCCTTGCCTCATTTGAGACTCCACACATTAGTTCTTTATTGAGACTACATGTCTCATTTGAGACTACATGTCTCATTTGAGACTCCACTCATCAGTTCTCTATTGAGACTCCATGCCTCCTTTGATACTACATGCCTCATTTCTCTATTGAGACTCCACACCCCATTTGAGACTTCGCGTCTCGATTAAGCGTTTATTGGTTATGGCCCACACCCATTTGTTGGCAAGTTGGCAAGGATTTTCCTATATCATGCACATGCAACAACCACACATGTATCATGTAGGTTGATATCATATAAGCAACATAATACTTAATTGTATGATATTAATAGTTACCCTCCATGGATATTCCTTGTTTGACTCCCAATCTAGAGTTTTCCCAATAACCATATCCACCTTCGTCCTCCTCGGGTAATCGATGTCCTACACCACTTAATTCATGCCACAACATATAGATATAGAATGTAAGAAATATAATATTACTGGATTTCAAATGGTTCCATTAAACTTTCATGACATTTGATTTGGCTTCCATAGCCTTCCTCTTCCTTGAATCAACTTCCACCCAGAAGTCCCACAAATCATGTCCAACTCACACAACTTACACTTTTTCACAGCATAAGTATTTATTACGTAAACAGACATATATCAATTATAGTGTATATGCTAATCTACTCAAAATCAATACTATCAATTGCTTCCTATCAATCCAAAATTCCCCCCTAGTCATAAACATGGTCACTAAACTCTTCATTCAAGCCTTGGATTGACCCCCTAATCCTTCTCTAAACAAATTTTGGAAAGGAAGGCATTACACTAGTTGAAATTGGGTGCGTAGAACCCATTTTATCCACAGTGAGAGAGCACAGACTCTCAAGAACTTGTTATGGTTCTATCCCTTATCCAAGTCAGCGTTGACCTAGGTTGAATATTTGTGTCAATGGTAACTCCTCGCCTCCATATTTTGGAGAGTAGATTTGCTTAGGGACTTGCTACCTTGGGCCATTGAGTTTCATTCCACCTATATGCTTGTTGGAGTCAACATTGTGTATTGGATTTGGAAGAAGCGTAATAATTTTTCTTTTAAGTAATCCCATCAAAAAGTTTCTACCAATATGATGACACACTAACTTGTGCCAACTCATCTATGCAAATCATAATATAGGTGTTGAAATTAAGAATGGATATGGACCACCTCCAATTTCCTTCGGACTTTTGGGGTGGGATCCTTATAGCACGAGCAGGGAACCACCGAGTCCCTATTCACCCACATCAACATGATGCCACATAGGTGACAATGAGCCCCACCATTGGGTCAAAAAATAGGTGCATGAGAGAAACGAGCATGGGATTTGGTCTTGTTACCCTCTTAGGGGTAAAAACCTATGGATGCCCTCGTAAGGGTGCCATGTTGTTGTTTGCATGCAGTATCATGCACCTCTTCGTCGGATCCAGAAAAATTCCTTTCTTTTTCTCCATTTGAGACATGATCATGCTAGTTCAGTTGTGATGTAATTCAGTTCAATCTCACTCCTCAGATGAAAAATGCACTTTGATGTGGTATGTATGGTCCATTTTAATCCATTGACATTCCATGGATAAATACTTATTTGTACATGATGATATAACCTTTTGGCATGTCATGAAGTTGTAAACACCTAATGGTTATTGAATATCATTTCATAATGTACATAATTTTATTACTTTCCTCATAGTACTTTGGGGAACATATTTTATGTTAGAAGTGTGTCTTTCTTTGGTTAACTTGTACTATTGGGTGTCTATACTAGATAGTGTCATCCATATCCTAACCATGATAGTGACTTTCCATCTCCCTAGTATCACTTGTTTCCATCCACACACAAAATAATTGCATCATGTCATGTATGATTTCTCAAAGGAAAAAAGGAAAGGTTAATGTCAAATCTTGAATCAAATAAATCCATTGTGGCTAAGAGGTGAAGAGTAAAAGTTAAAAAGAAAAAGCCAAAAAATAAACTTAGGCAATGTCCCCAGTCCTTGGTTGTCTAAAGAATATGTAAAGAAAAGGGACTTGTTAAATAAAGTGAACATTTAAAGAAAAAGGCTAACAAGGGGTAGTAAATAAACATGTTGAGGTTGGTAACTCAATATTAATCAAGCCCTCTAGAAGGCTATTACAAAAAAATGCCTAGCCAAAATGAAGCTAGATGAATGAAAAATAAAAAAATATGACCTATGCATGTCTAATACTTTGAGGGTCATCACATGAAATCATCCCCCTTCTCTTTCATCACTATTACCCATTAATTATCTATCTTTCACCTAAAAACTTAGGAAATAAGGGTTTTTCTTAGGGTTTGATTCATGTATAATGGTCAATAATGTTCCCTTAGGTAATACTTAGGCAAGTATTAAAATTAACCCATTTTGTTATGTCTTGCTAGAAAATTGTCACCAGGGGCCACCAACTAATGATTGGCTAGGAGGCTAGACACATCATTTCGAGTGGATATTTACCTTGGAGTATGTGTACCATGCTTCAGGATCTATGACATTGCTTTGGGATCCATGTACTCTTATATTTCCATATCTATAGACATTGGAATCCATGACATTTTCCTTGGGATCCATGTACTGCATCGAGATACATGTCACTCCATTGGGATTCATGACACTACATCATGCCATGAAAGGGATGCCACATCATCACTTTGTACACTTGTCAATGTCTGGAGCATGCATGAGCCACTTAAAGGAATATTATCACACATTTCGGTGGTTAAATGTGGTTATGAGGTGATTTTAGCACATTTTTTAGGATGACCAACTTCAGGGGCACTTATTTTTTGATAGATTTCCCAGAATTTTGTAGCTCAATGCCATAATATGTAGAATTGTCATGGGATTTTTGAAATGGGGTCATAATAGAAAAAAAAAAAAAAAAATTGACCAAGTTACATTGTTGCTGGAATTTCCCGCATGAAAATTATCATCGCATTTTAGAGACGTACATGTGAAGCCTCTAGAAGCTTCTAGAAAGGACGTAATTCTTTGGAGCTATACTATATTTTTTATATTTGACCCTTTCTAAAGGGATGGTGTACTTCATGAGAAAATTATCCATGTATTTATTATTATTTTATTGTGTTCATGGTTTTATTAAAGTAAATGGTTTTGAGCTCATGGTTTTTGAGCTAGCACGTGGTTTTGTAATGTAATTGAGAAGACTTTTCATCTATAAAAGGAGAAGTCCTCTTCCATTTTCACTCATTGGAGAGTAAAAAAGAAGTCCTCTTGCTATTTGTCTCAATTTATTCTTATTAAAGTGATGTTATATTTTCTTCAAAGGATATCAATTAGGTTGTATATTTTGATGAGGAAAGGGTTTGTGCAAGGAAGGAAAATGCCCAAGAGGTATGATCTAATCTATGTTTTTTCCTTTCCAAGTATTTTCCTACATGCTTGTGAATGTATTTAGAAGGAAGATCTGCATGGTTTCTTCTTATTACTTTATGTCTTGATAATGAAAACCTTGCTTGAATTGGTTATTCACTGCATTTAGATTCAACTCCCTTCATATTTTCCCCCCTTCTTTTTCCAGTTTGATGTTTTTCTTCCGGCCCTAGATGAGAGAAAACATCTGCATCTTCAATTAGGAATATCACCCAACTAAGAGGACTCGATGATATTCAATCAATAATATCACCCAACTAAGAGGACTCGATGGCCCAATGGTAGGAAAACCTTCATCACTTGTTTCTTCAGTCAACAAATAAGTTTTTCCCATCACCCTTTTTCTTATGTTTTGAGCTAAACTACTATGTCTTTCCTCAATTTACTTGTTGGTATATTTTTCACTAAGAACCTTGAGCCAACAATCTAAGGGATTGACACATTTTTTTCTTTCTAACCTATCCTCCTTCCTCAAACCCTATGATCATCTAAGCTATTTGTTGCAGATATGATCCATTAGCTAACTATCTAGAGAAACTTCTCTTAAATATGATCTATATACATAAACAAAACCACGGGGTTTTCAAGGGTATTCAGAGGGAAAAACAAAGTTACATCATAATCCAGGTGAGGGGCGCTCCAAATATATTTACTGGGTTATTTAACTCCATCAAAACCCATCTCAGATCTGCCTCAACAACCCATGTCCTCCTCAGGTTGTTTCCTCAACAACCTTTGATTACACCTTTGTCCAAAATGTCTCAAACTTGCATAAACCACAATGAATAACTCTAGTTTAATTTGTTGGTGTTCTAAGACAACATTCACTAGTGTTTTCTTCCAGAAAGTGGCAATTCACTAACCATTCTTATAACCATTTCAAGTGACCCTTGAACATGTATCTCGTCCCACTGTTGATTTAGTGATGGAGCCGATTCTTTTTTATTATTTGTTTGCAATAAGGGTTTGAGTGGTTATATTATCTTTGTGACAATAGTGATGTCATTTAGGGCCTGATATGATTATACATGCACCAATAATGTCAAAACAACTCATAGGTGGTCCAATAAGTTGTCCAAAAAGCCTAATCAACATTTATTTCTTTGTTTATTATTCCATTGTCCAATCTGTAAGGATTACAGTGAGCAAGTTCATTGTTTCATTGGTTGGTTTCCTATATAGTATTCAATGGAATTTATATAGTCATCCACATACCAACCTCAAAAACCCCTCAACAATCTCCCAAGTCACCATATCGTTGCTTATTTCGTGGAGGCAAATTTCATAAACCGGGGTCGAAAAACAAAGTTATTGTTGGATTTGAATATTGTTTGCAAAGTTGTGGTTGATCTAGATACATCTAAATTCTGAAATTTTTTAAATAACTATGTTGTCACATACTTTAACATCCAATTCCCAATCACTTGAAAATGTTTTGAGACATGATATTTACCTCTAATTCATACTATGAACCCTAAGCACTATTATTCTTACAAATTGTGGTTTCTATCTTTGTTGGTCGCTATAACTGCTTATTTAATCTAAACAATCAAGTGCTACATAAATTGTCAACCCAGGGAAGTCTGTTTATTTCAAAGGTAACCACACACTATATATGCTCAATCTCAAAAGCGACCTAGAGTTGTAGTAAAAACTATATTAATCACACTTGCCTTGAACAAATTGAAGTTCTAACTTGAATTACAGGAAAGCAATCTACCTATTGTAGAGCTCAAAGTTTAAAGAAATGATTAATTGAAGAATCGTGGATTACATTAAAATAAAAACAAGATATTGCAACAGGAAAGACCAACTATTCTGTAACCAGAGAACGGGACCCTAATCCCAAAGCAGGAATCTTCAACACCTGTTTCCGATCATCACACTTCATGAACTCATTGCTTAACTGAAATAATTGACATGCATATTGAAGGCTATATATCTCTTAACAGAGAACAGGACCCTATCTCCTAAGCAGGAAACTTTAGCACCTGTTTCTGATTAGCACACTTTCATAAACTCATTAATGCACTGAAGGCTAACTATCTCTAACAGAGAAAAGGACCCTATTTCCTAAGCAGGAAACTTCAGCACCTGTTTCTGATTAGCACACTTTCATAAACTCATTAACGCACTAAAGGCTAACTATCTCTAACAGAGAACAGGACCCTATTTCTTAAGCAGGAAACTTCAGCACCTGTTTCTGATTACCAATCTTTCATAAATTTATCAAACAGGATTTCTAACTAAAATGATTAACAGTTACCCAAGCATGAATCACATGAAAAAAATGTAACGTTCAGTAAAGTAGAGTTTTCAGCAAGACAGAGTTCAGTAAAGTAGTGTTTCAGCAAAACAAAATTCAATAAAGTAGTGTTTCAGAAAAAACAGAATTTAATCAAGGCATAAACAGAGATCACACTAACACACTACAAAACTAACGGGTGAATCTTGTGAAGAAGGTGGGCCCTCCCTTCTCACAAAATTCCCCTGAAACGAAAATACTAGAGAGAAATGCTCAGAACGGTCTTTTATTCATCTGTCAATGTATCATATTACAATCTGGAATGAAGTACGTCCTTCTCTGTAAACCTTTCTTAGTACCAAAAACAGAAGGTCCTCTCGAATGGTGATTTCCTCTTATTTAAAGAGGAGGATCCCTTCGATACAATTTATTCAACTAATTACAGGTGTACATCTGAGTCATATTCTTAGTTAGATCAACTTTCTAAACTGGAATAGGATATCCTAGTCTCCCGTAACAGAATGCTATTACAAGTGTTGAGTGAGGTGTTGCTGTTGCGGCTGGAGTAACAGCTTCTTTATTTGTCTCTTGTTACTGTTGTTGTATGTTGTTTCAGCATCGCAAATCGTGGGCTGTTTTAGGCATGGGATTTGTGTTCTGACTGTTTCATCATCGTTAACCACGGACTGTGTAACAGCTTCTACTGTGTTTCAGCATCGTTGACCACGGACTGTGTAACATCTTCTTTTGTGTTTCAACATTGTTGACCACAGACTGTGTAACAGCTTCTTCTGTGTTTCAACATCGTTGACCACGGACTGTGTAACAGCTTCTTCTGTGTTTCAGCATCGTTGACCACGGACTGTGTAACAGCTTCTTCTGTATGAGTTGTTGTTTCAGCCACAGGATTTGCGTGCTTTAACTGTTTCAGCAATAGGCCTCAATGCTAATATGCAGTTCGAACTATTTCAGCACTTATACATTTCTGATCAAAGGTTAAGTACGAGAGTAATGTAAAATTATATGCAAAACAGATTAAACATATAGTAAAGAGAAGAGATGTTGTATACCTTTGGAAAGATAGGGTAAAGTGATAATATGAGTTTAAATGTGAGTGAAGCAAGAGTGTAATGGTGGCAAAAAGTGTGGTCAAAAAGGTACATTGTATGGTCCTAACATCTCCCCCAACTTAAAATGTTGCATGTCCTCAGGCAATTTCACTCTGAATCAGAATCTGAATACCGACTCTGAGCATGCAAATTACTCAAGCAGTAGCTGTGGGAGGTGTTGTCTGTTGGAGATCTGAACGCTTGGATGCATTGTAACCTTTGCCAAGTTGTTGTTTCTGTCTTCTTAGGCAACTTATAATGGATTTGATATATCTCTGCTGGCAACCAGAGGATAGGAAAATAAAACTGGTACCCTATCCAACTTTCAGCACATTGTTGAACACACTTGATGTAGTTAGGTACCCTGGAGATTTCTATCTCGAGATTTGTAGGGATAAAAGGATTGTGTTCCTGTCTTTTCTCAGTAGATTCCTGCCAAAACAAGTTGTTTTCCTGTAGGGAAACAACCTCTGTGGATCTGATGAAGTGTTGACAATCCTGAAGCACTGTTGATTGTAGTTGCTGAACGTTTTCAGTCATCCCTGGTTTCTTTAAAAACTAATAATATTATGTAACAAAGGTGGATGCATTTTTTGGTTTTGGCCTTATCCAGAGAAGGTGGTTATCCTCATTGTGCTTGGCAGCCAGGAAGTCATCCTGCCATATAATCTGATTGTGGAGAAAGGAGGTGAATGCCCGAATCTGGATGTCACCGACAAGAGGATTAAGGTTAAGCTGTCTGTTCTTAGGGATGGCCTCATTATGAAAATATGCCTCACAGAGGAGGTGTTGATCCATAGCAGAGGCTTTTGCAAAGGTTTTGACAAAATCTGTTGGATGTAGCACTGCATGGGGTCTGCCTTCTGTGATTGATTTGATCTAAAACCATGTAAGTCGTTCCATGAGGAACAAGGAGTAATTGCAGGATGGTTTCCTTGCAGCCAATAGCTTTTGTGCCAAGTCAAATATCAAGAGCAATTTGCCTTTTAACTCTTTGTTCTGTTTCTTAAGGCCACGAGCTTCCTGGCGTGTTTGCTCCAAAGCTTCCCAATTTGAGTAGGTATGATTTATCCATATTTGTCTGTGTTCCTACAGGCTTTTGGCCTATGTAACAACAGACTCTTTTTTCCATTTTTCTATTATTGTCTGCTCATCCCATGGCTGAGTTTGTGTTTCAGCGTTGCAAATAGTAGGTTGAGGTAGGGTCTGAGTGGCTTGTTCCACAAGGGTGTGGGTATTGATCTGGATGGGAGGGGCAGATTCCTCAATAGGCATTGTTTGTACAGCTTTATTAACAAAAGCAGGGGTTTTAGATTTGACATTTGTTGCAGGCCAGAGTTCAGTCTCAATTTTGGAAGGCCCTGCTGGTTCTTGTGTTTTAGTTGTAGCTGGTTCTTGTGTGACAGTTATAGCTGGTTCTTGTGTAACAGCAAGTTATTCTTCTTTGACTGCAAAAGTTGAAGGATTTGGGGAAGCTACTGGCAATAGGATTTGAATTACTTTGTAGCCTGCTTGATAGTAGATGTCCCCACATTGACAGCACATATATTCTCTACACGGATTCTCTGTTGTAGTTCCTTCTGACATGGTCGCTGTGCGAGCTAGGGTGTACAAATTAAGTTCCTTCTCATAGGCTTCCTTTGTTACGGCTAGCTCTTGCTTGTAGGCTTCCAGTTCAGATTTTAGGAACTCATTTTCTTCTAAGACAGAGGCCATTGTTGGTTCTGGTTGAGGAGTGACTGGTTCTTGTGTAGCAGTCACAGCTGCACTAGTTGGTTCTTGTGGAGCAGCTACAGGATCGGCAGCTACTTCTTGTGTTTCAGCTTCTTGATGTAAGGAAAGTAATGTTGCAGCACCCTGGACCTCTGATTCCTGTATCTCAGTATCAGTATCAGCAGTTGGTTCTTGTGTTTCAGGTGTAGCTAGTTCTTGTGTGGCAGCTATGGCTGGTTCTTGTCTTTCAGCCACTGAATGAGTAGCTGGTTCTTGTGTTTCAGCTACTGAATGGGTAGTTGGTTCTTTTGTTTCAGCTACTGAATGGGTAGTTGGTTCTTATGTTTCAGCTACTTGATTTGAAACAGATGATGTCGCAACACCCTGGGCATCTGGTTCTTGTGTTTCAGTGCCCGTGGGTGGAATAGGCAAAGATTCCAGCATTTGGGAGGTTGGAGGTGTACGGGGTATTAGTCAGATAGGTTGTGGGTCTAGAGCAGTGGCAATAGTGGCTTCCCTTGTTGAGGCCCTTGTTCGTTTTCTTTGTAAAAATGGCGGAAATAAAAGAATTTTCTTTCGTTTTCGTGGGGGTTTTTCCTCAATGATGGGGCAGAGAGAATATTCTGGCTCAGAATCATCGCTAAGAATATGAAAGGAAGGAGTGGATGATTCTGGTAAAGTGTGGGGCGGGCTTGGTATGGTAGGGGGGTTAATTGGACTGATTGGTTCTGTAGGCAGACTGTTAGGTATTTCTGGAGAGTCTAGAGGGTTTTGTGGTTGTTGTTCCTGAAGATTTTCAGGAATTTCAGCGGCTTCTTGGGGATCTATGGGTGGGTTGTTTAGTGGAAGGTTTTGTTGGGCAAAACCCTTTTGGATAAGCAGTTGAACGAGACGGTGATGGGTGAGTGAAAGGGCGGGATCTTTAGCATTTTTACAGTAGTGCGACATATTTCTAAGACAACCGAGCAAATAATAAGGAATGTTCACCAATCTATTATGCCATAAATGAGACAACAGGACAAAATCGTGCTGGTAGACTACATGGTACCGTCCTTCGCAGGTAAGGTAGTGTTTGAAGAATTTTTCAACTTCTGGCCATGGAGGCGGCAATGAGCTGAATCGGACACCCCGGCCTTTAGGTTCAATTTGTTCCCCTGGCAAGAGGAAATCCCGTTGGGCATTCAGGATGATATGTTTGCGGCTGAACATGCGAATGCCATTGGTAGGGAGACCCGAAACCTGTGCTATATCTTCTTCTGTAACTGAAATCTGAACCCCTTGAACAATGGAATGGTCTTCCTGGAGATTTTGAGAAAACTGGAGAACCTGTTGTTGATCATACCACTGGAGTCTCTGAAAATAACCGAGCCATCCTGCCTGCAGAAAAATTTGATAGGTTACTGGATAGTGTTCTAACAGGGTTGTCATGGCGAGTTCGTACCATATAACAGAGCCTCCCATAGCTACTAGCGCAGTAAAATACATCGTCAAAGAGTTGAGTAACAGCTTCTGTGCAGAGTAAGTTTTTCGAGTGAAGGCATGCGAATGGTGGTGAGATGAATGAAAGGATGGTAAATAGGAATGGCGGTAGTGAATTCGTGTGAAAATATGGTATAAAAGTTTGATATTTTCTCCCCCCCTTTTAAGTGCGGCTCATAATGATTTTGCATGAGTGGTAATGATGAGTTGGAATCTTCTCATTAACTATAGCTTAATTGTATTTACATAAAATTTACATACCTCGACTTTACCTTTTGGTTCGTACTTCAACAAAATATAATGCCTGTCCATAATAGTTCTAAAGTGGCTGTGGTAGAGACTTTTGATTTGTTAGATGAATTGTATCACATATTTGTTGACTGGAAGGACAAAATGTAGTATGAGAGCGCAAAAAGCTTATTGACAGCAAATGCCGAAAAATTGGTGTTTCAGCCGTAGGAGGAACAGAGAAATGTTTGCTGAAGAGTGATGTTGCAGAATACTGCTGAGGAAGTGGTGTTTCAGTCGTAGAAAGAAGGGCGAAACAATTGCTGGATGGTGTTGTTTCGTCAATGGGGAAATGTGAAGAACTGCTGAACAGTGGTGTTTCAACAATGGAAAGAAGGGAGAAACAATTGATGGACGGTGTTGTTTTGTCGATGGGGAAATGTGAAGAACTGCTGAACAGTGGTGTTTCAGGAATGGAACAAAATGGCAGGAAGTTTGCTGGATAGTGGTGTTTCAGCAATGGGGAAAATGGTAAAAGGTTGTTGACAGTGGTGTTTCAGCAATGGGGAAAATGGTGAAAGGTTGCTGACAGTGGTGTTTCAGCAATGGGGAAAATGGTGAAAGTTTGTTGACAATGGTGTTTCAACAATAGGAAAGCTTGCCTCTTCTTGAAGTAGGATCGTCCTTTCTTAGTGGGCCTGTGCTTTGATCGGGAATCTGCAAAAATCGATTGTAACATGGTATTTCTTGATAGGGATTATTAGTAAATGAAATCTAATCTAATACTAAAGAAATTAACTTTAAAAGAATTAATTGCAATGAGGGGTAGGAGCCCCCTCTAAAAAGAGGTAATGAGAGTCTTCCATACATGTGGTCTTAAAATATTCTTTGGAAATAGGGAGCTGGTACAGACGGAGCTGATGACCATTTACAAGTAACGGTGTTTTAGAGTCATCGATTGTGAGGAGCCTTACTGTTCCATTGGGGAAAACAATGTCTACTTTGTAGGGTCCAAGCCATCTTGTACGTAGTTTTCCTTGAAATTCTTTGAACCGAGAGTCATATAGTAGGGCCCAATTACCTTTTTGGAACTGCTTATTCTTAATAGTTTTGTCATGCCATTTTGATCTATGTTGTTGAATCATAGTTGTTTGACGAATGACATCTAGTCTTTTCTCATCCAATTCATTAAGCTGTTGCAACCTGGCTGTCTGGTTGACAGCTAAGGCAGTCCTTAAGGTTTTGATTTCAAATTCCATAGGAAAGAAAACACTCTTTCCATAGACTAATTCATAGGGAGAGAATCCTGTAGTATTTCTCCAGGTAGTTCTGTAGGCCCATAATGCTTCAGGGAGCCTGTAGGACCAATCCTTTCTGTTTTCCTTCACTGTTTTCATGAGAATGGCTTCTATTACTTTGTTTGTTCTTTCCACCTATCCATTGGATTGGGGGTGGTATGTTGTAGTCATTCTATGCTAAATATGATATTTTTGAAGGGTGGCTTTGAAACCATGAGAAGTGAAAGGAGGTCCTCCATCTGTAACTAATTCTCTTGGCAGTCCAAATCTGATGAAGATGTCTTCAAATAAGAAATCTATAATTGCTTCTTCGGTCGCTATGTGGAGTGCTTTAGCTTCCACCCATTTAGTCATATAGTCTGTGCAGACCACTATGTAAACTTTTTGATTGGATGGGGGGTTAATGGGTCCTACAAAGTCTAAGGCCCATCTTTCAAATGGTTCAAGTACTATCTGGGGGTTTAATGACATTTCATCTCTATGATTGGGTTGGCCCACTCTTTGGCAGCTATCACAGGCCCGGACATATTTCTTTGCATCTTTGAAAAGTGAGGGCCAATAGTACCCCATCCTAAGAATTTTATGTGTTGTTTTCTTATCAGTAAAATGCCCTCCACAAGGTCCATCATGACAAGCTTTTAGTAGATCATAAACCTCATCTTCTCTAATGCACCTTCAGATTTCTTGATCTTCTAAGACACCCACTTATCCAACTATATCGAGCACTTTGTTGAATGATTCTTCTTTTCTCTCGATGGGATAGGTGTGGTGGTAACTTCCCTACAACCAAGTAGTTAGCAATGTCTGCATACCAAGGTGAGTGAGAAGAAACTGCAAATAGATATTCATCAAGAAAGGAATCATCTACTGGGGTATCATCATCAGGTGTCAACCGAGAAAGGAAATCAACAACTACATTTTCTTTTCCTGGTCTATCTACAATTGGAATATCAAATTCTTGCAATAATAATAACCATCTGGTGACTCGAGCGTTTGTGATAGGTTTGTTCATTAGGTATTTGATAGCTGAGTGATCAGTATGGACAAGAGTAGAATATCCAGTGATGTAATGTCTAAATTTGTTAATAGCATAGATAACTGCTAAGAATTCCTTTTCGGTGACTGTATAATTGAGTTTAGTAGGAGTCATATTCTTGCTGATGAAATAAATAGCATAAGGGAGATGATTTTCTTCCTGTCCCAAGATAGCTCCTATTGGAGTATCTGAAGCATATGAGGATATATGAAAGGGAAGTGTCCAATCAGGTCCTCTAAGAATAGGGGCTATAGATAACTGATGTTTAAGTGTATTAAATTCTTCATGGCAAGAATTAGTCCATTTGAATTCATCATTTTTCATCAGTAACACAAACAGGGGAGAAGTTATTTTGGAAAAAAATTTGATAAATCTTCTGTAGTATCCAGCATGTCCTAGAAAACTTCTTACCTCTGTTTGGGTTTTGGGAGTAGGAAGATCCTTAATGACTTGTATCTTGGATGGGTCTACCTGAATTCCTTGAGATGAGATAAAATGTCCAAGCACTATTCCTTCACTCATCATCATATGACATTTTTCTGTACTTAAGGAGAGTTGGGCTTGTATGCATCGTTTAAGCACTTTCTCAAGGTTTTGTAGTGCTTCCTGAAAAGAAACACCATAGGGAGTAAAGTCATCCATAAAAATTTCCATAGAGTCATTAAGCATATCAGAAAAGATTCCTATAACTGCTCTTTGGAAGGTTGCTGGTGCATTACATAGTCCAAATGGGAGAACTCTATAAGCAAAGGTTCCCCAAGGGCTAGTAAAAGTGGTTTTATCTTGATCTTGGGGTGCAATTTTGATCTGGTTATACCCACTGAAACCATCTAAAAATGAGAAAATTTCTTCCCTGACAAACTGTCTAACACATGACCAATGGATGGTAATGGAAAGTGATCTTTTTGAGTAGTTTTATTTAAGGCTCTATAATCCACACATACTCTCCATTTCCCATTTTTTTTAGGAACTATTACCAATAGGGAAACCCATTCACTGTCTGATATAGGATAAATAAACCCTGCATCAAGCAATTTTTGAAGTTCTTCTTTAAGGATGTCTCTCAAATTAGGGTTCATTCGTCGTTGAGATTGGTTGATCGGTCGACAATCTTCCTTAATATATATTCTATGAGTACATAATTCAGGAGAGATTCCTTTCATATTTGTATAGTCCCATGTGAATGCTTCTTTATTTTCCAGAAGTAACTTCATTAATTGTTGTGTTTCAGCATCTATCAGGTTAGGGTTTATGTTCAGTGTTTTGCCAGGTTCAATTTCTAGTGGTATGCTTTTAGAAGAAATGGTGGCAGATGTTTGAGGTGGGTTTTAAGAGTTAAGGTTTTCTTGATTATCTGACTCCAACAGTGCAGCTAACTGGTTGTGAGTTTCTGGATTCACGGAGGAGGGTTCACAAATAAAATTATTAATTACTTCATCCTCGGTGTTGTCTTTAAGGCTTAGAGCTTGTCCGATAATCAAGATGGGTTGAGTAAGTTGATCATCGAAGTCTACCCATACATAACTATCATTATTAATCAGGGGTGTAGCGTGAGGGTAGAGGGTAAGCTGTTTGGTTTCGTAACCATTGGAAATTGTCATTGAACCTGATCTACAGCTGATAAAAGCATCTGTTGTGGCTAGCCAAGGCCTGGCCAAAATTAGAGGGTGGCCCCCCAACTTTGTTTTAGGTTGTAGTACTACAAAGTCAGCTGGATAATTCCAGGATTGCACTGAGATAATTAGGTCTTCAATGACTCCCTCTGGTTTAATTGTGGATCGGTCAGCTAATTCTAGGATAGTTGGGGTGTCTCTGACTTCATTTTGCAGTTGTAGTAGTTGTAAGGTTTCCAGAGTCATGATATTGATAGCGGCACCTAAGTCTACCAGGACTCGAGGGATTATCATTTTTCCAACTTGTACTGAGACGGTAGGGTGGACGGGATCACCATATTTAACTGGGAGGGTTTTACCTGACATTAGTGCAGACAAGTCTCCCATAACATGGACTGTGAGGGGATCCTTAATTTTCCAACCAGGCTTCTTAACACAAATGTCTCGCATCGTCCTGGCATAGATTGGTACATCTCGGAGTGCTTGTNAAAGTCAGCTGGATAATTCCAGGATTGCACTGAGATAACTAGGTCTTCAATGACTCCCTCTGGTTTAATTGTGGATCGGTCAGCTAATTCTAGGATAGTTGGGGTGTCTCTGACTTCATTTTGCAGTTGTAGTAGTTGTAAGGTTTCCAGAGTCATGATATTGAAAGCGGCACCTAAGTCTACCAGGACTCGAGGGATTATCATTTTTCCAACTTGTACTGAGACGGTAGGGTGGACGGGATCACCATATTTAACTGGGAGGGTTTTACCTGACATTAGTGCAGACAAGTCTCCCATAACATGGACTGTGAGGGGATCCTTAATTTTACAACCAGGCTTCTTAACACAAATGTCTCGCATCGTCCTGGCATAGATTGGTACATCTCGGAGTGCTTGTAGTAGAGGAATTTTGACATACAAATTTTTTAATTCCCCTAGAAGATTGAAAGCTGGTGGCTCAGGCATTTTAGTCAAAGCTAAACGCTTAGGAAATGGTGGTTTTGTTGTTTCAGCAGCATTGTTAGAGGATGATTGTACCTCTTCAGGTACATCATGCTCTTTTGTTTTCTCTTTATCAGAAGAGGTAACATCAGCTATGGTAGGTTCTACTATTCTCCCAGATCGTAAATAAATATCATTGCATTGCGCAGGGAGAAAAGAAAGTGTAGGCTGGTTATGAATATCAATGCACTGCACAGCTTTATTATTGGGGTTAGGGTTAGGTTGTACAGGTAGCTGGGGTCTCATTATTTGATTGTTTGGTGGAGTACCTGATGGTAAGGAGAGTGGTTGTAGAAATTGTGATTGAGGTAATTGATTTGGGAAGGGGAGTTGTTGTCCTCTCCAATTTGGATTCCATTGGTTCTGATATGGTTGCTGTTGTTGTGGAGGCCAAGGAGTCCACATTGATGGATCAACAAAGGGTGGGTTAGTTTGTTGCATGGGTGGGTAATTCATTTGATTAGGATATTTCATTTGATTATAGGGAGGGTAACTCATTTGATTGAAAGAAGGATAAGTATTCCAATGATTAGAAGACGTAAATGGCATGTTAGAATTCATACCTTGTCCCCGCGGTTGCCATTGCCTTCTATGTGTCAACAGATAGACAGCTTTAGCTTCTTCATCCGTTGGTTGTAATGTTGCCTTGATCCCTGGTAAAGATGGGCATTGTTGAGTCTCATGATCTTTATCACAGATGGTGCAGATTGTCTTTTTGTCCAATGAACATTCCCTTCGTGGGTGCTTGTCTCTGCATTTAGAACAAAAGATGGATAGGGCTGCTTCTGCTTCTGCTTGCTTCTTTTGAATCTGCAGGGTATCAATTTGTGAGGCAAAAGAGCTTAACATTTCAGTTTTGAAACCTTCAAGTAAATTACCTATCTCGTCTCTTGTTGCTCCCCCACTGGCTGATTTTTGGACTCTTGAAAATGTGGTGTCCCTTATGTTTGATCTATTTCTTGAAGCTCCTCTTGAACATATTTTGCATAAATTAACAATTTCATCGTATGATTCCTTAGATATGTCCCCTTTTCCAAGCATATTCAGCATATCTAGACAGTCATCCCTTACTCCTTTTAATAATATAGTTTTTAGAATATCTTTACTTACATTGGGGTGACTGGATCTTTGTAGATTATACTGTAGCCTTTCTACAAAGTCCTCCAGATTTTCATCCTCTTTCTGCATCATCTTAAATAGATCCTCCCTCTTTTCTCTTGTTCGGCAATAGTCCTGATATTTATTCAGGAATTTCTGTTTCATTTGGTCCCATGTTTTGATTACATGGCCTCCAAGACTCATGAACCATCTTAGTGCATTATCTTTTAATGTTGCTGCAAATAGCTTTAATTTTTTAGCATTGGAAACGTAATCATAACTTCTGCATAATATATCAAACTCAAAAAGGAATTCATCGGGATCTTCTGAAGACAAACCATGAAAATTAGGTAGTGCTGAGAGTGGAATGTTCTTCATGGGGACTACCCCTCTAGGAAGATCACCAATAGGAAATCCTAATGTGGAGAAAGAGTTTTCATCATTTACCTCTCCTTCGGGACCTGCCTGTTCTTCATGATGCAATTCTTCATTGTACTCATCCATGTTTTCTTCTGTCTGCTCCCCTGTTGCGCTTGCTCTGTCCTCAATGTTTCCTGTTGGTTTCTAGACTATCTCAGGACTCCAAACTTCTTTCCCCGTTTCAAAGTTTTCTTGAAATGAAGGTTGGTATTTTGGTTTCCGAGAGTTTGGTCATTGAGCAGCAGATTCAGACTTTGATATGATCTCGTCAATATAAGTCTTTCTTCCTCCTCTTCCTCTTCCCCTGCCACCTGTAGGGTCAATGTCTTCGGGGTCTCTGCATCCTCTCATGCAATCTTTGTATCTGAAAAATCATAAATGATTTTGAAATCTATAATTACCTTCCCCGGCAACGGCGCCAAAATGTTGGTCACTATAATTGTTTATTTAATCTAAACAATCAAGTGCTACATAAATTGTCAACCCAGGGAAGTCTGTTTATTTCAAAGTAACCACGCACTATATATGCTCAATCTCAAAAGTGACCTAGAGTTGTAGTAAAAACTATATTAATCACACTTGCCTTGAAAAAACTGAAGTTCTAACTTGAATTACAGGAAAGCAATCTACCTATTGTAGAGATCAAAGTTTAAAGAAATGATTAATTGAAGAATCCTGGATTACATTAAAATAACAACAAGATACTGCAATAGGAAAGACCAACTATTCTGTAACCAGAGAACAGGACCCTATTCCCAAAGCAGGAATCTTCAGCACCTGTTTCCGATCATCACACTTCATGAACTCATTGCTTAACTGAAATAATTGACATACATACTGAAGGCTATCTATCTCTTAACAGAGAACAGGACTCTATCTCCTAAGGAGGAAACTTCAGCACCTGTTTTTGATTAGCACACTTTCATAAACTCATTAATGCACTGAAGGCTAACTATCTCTAACAGAGAACAGGACCCTATTTCCTAAGCAGGAAACTTCTACACCTGTTTCTGATTAGCACACTTTCATAAACTCATTAATGCACTAAAGGCTAACTATCTCTAACAGAGAACAGGACCCTATTTCCTAAGCAGGAAACTTCAGCACCTGTTTCTGATTACCAAGCTTTCATAAATTCATCAAACAGGATTGCTAACTAAAATGATTAACAGTTACCCAAGCATGAATCACATGAAAACAATGTAACGTTCAGTAAAGCAGAGTTTTCAGCAAGACAGAGTTCAGTAAAGTAGTGTTTCAGCAAAACAGAATTCAATAAAGTAGTGTTTCAGCAAAACAGAATTTAATCAAGGCATAAACAGAGATCACACTAACACACTACAAAACTAACGGGTGAATCTTTTGAAGAAGGTGGGCCCTCCCTTCTCACAAGATTCCCATGAAACAAAAAGACTAGAGAGAAATGCTCATAACAATCTTTTATTCATCTGTCAATGTACCATATTACAATCTGGAATGAAGTACATCCTTCTCTGTAAACCCTTCTTAGTACCAAAAATAGAAGGTCCTCTCGAATGGTGATTTCCTCTTATTTAAAGAGGAGGATCCCTTCGATACAATTTACTCAACTAATTACAGGTGTACATCTGAGTCATATTCTTAGTCAGATCAACTTTCTAAACTGGAATAGGATATCCTAGTCTCCCATAACAGAATGCTATTACAAGTGCTAAGTGAGGTGTTGTTGTTGCGGCTGGAGTAACAGCTTCTTTATTTGTCTCTTTTTACTGCTGTTGTATGTTGTTTCAGCATCGCAAATCGCGGGCTGTTTCAGCCACAGGATTTGCATTCTGACTGTTTCAACATCGTTGACCACGGACTTGTAACAGCTTCTACTATGTTTTAGCATCGTTGACCACGGACTGTGTAACAGCTTCTTCTGTGTTTCAGCATCGTTGACCAGGGACTGTGTAACAGCTTCTTCTGTGTTTCAGCATCGTTGACCACGGACTGTGTAACAACTTCTTCTGTGTTTCAGCATTGTTGACCATGGACTGTGTAACAGTTTATTCTGTATGAGTTGTTGTTTCAGCCACAGGATTTGCATGCTTTAACTGTTTCAGCAACAGGCCTCAATGCTAATCTGCATTTCGAACTGTTTCAGCACTTATACATTTCTGATCAAAGGTTAAGTACGAGAGTAATGTAAAATTATATGCAAAACAGATTAAACATATAGTAAAGAGAAGAGACGTTGTATACCTTTGGAAAGATAGGGTAAAGTGATAATATGAGTTTAAATATGAGTGAAACAAGAGTGTAATGGTGGAAAAAAGTGTGGTCAAAAAGGTACATTGTATGGTCCTAACAATCTTTATTTATGATGATTGTAACTCGATCCATGATATCTTTGACGAAATCTAAACCCGGCCAAGTTTGATGCTTGGGATGATTGCAATGTTGTTCGGCCTATGAAATTTTTGCATTTACATGGTGCAAACATAGTTTTTAATTTACTCATGTGACTAGTATTGCATCTACTGGTATACTTAACCAACAAGAGTTTACTTCAACACTGATATTTCACTAGATCCATAATGTATTCCTACTGGTTAAGTTGTGATTTGCTACAGGCATACCTACAGTTTGTAATCTATTTAGTGCAACCCCGGATCCCTGGAAAATAGAGGGAATTATCAAACCTTAATTACCAAAAAGTGTTTGGTTATATGATCTAAGTGACAAATACATCAAGAACATGCATTCATTCATTGTCTCATTCATATCATTATCTGAGATGTCTTGACACAATTTTTCATTGCTGATTTTTACACTTTGCACAGTCCAGCATTTGAGATTGTTGTTCTCATAATACAAATGTGCTCTGATCGAATGGATATTAATGTCATATTGGATATTTAAATATGCTTGCATGAATACTCCAATCTACTCATCATAAGTTGTTACTAGTATTTCTCATGTGATGAATGTAAATCTCTTTGCAAAGTTGTTGGTTGGATTCTCAAGGTTTAAAATTTGAAAAGAAAACTTGTTGAGGGTTCATTATATTTGCACCTATAATAAACAAACACTTTGCATCTATTACATAAACATTGTTGATCCCTTGAATTATCATAAGCACACTGCAAATTAATACACTATATTGTTGCATGAACTATTTGTCTATGCTTGAAACCGTGTCATGAATGCACATTAAGGTTTCATTAATTACTTTTGCGAACTTCTTAATGAATTTCTTTCATGCTCCATGAATACTTTTTAATGATGCATCATTGGCACATATAAAATTTGATGCTTCATTAAGCAATTTCGTGAGTGATTCATATGCTCTAACTTAGAAAGTTGTTCATTGAATACTTTACATTGCTTGTTACTTCATTAATAAATGGTACATTGATATGAAAGCTAACTTTCCTTGCAAGAAATCGTCATTCCTAGCATTTATTTAGTGTTGTCTTTTCTCACACGTCTTGAGTAATCCTTGTAAAGAAGTCAACCCAAGTCAAACTAAGTCTTTTGTCCTCACCCATCTTCATTACAACAATTATACTTAGTTTGACCATGTATGATTGCCCACTTAGGTTAGTGACTCTAGCCTAGAAGTATAGAGGCAAGGTCATTGAAGTGACAATGAGTGGCTTGCCTATCTGTATCCATAGGCTTTCCCTTGAGTAAGGGTGGACTTTTCCTTTAGGGAGTGTCTGAGAGATAGCAGGCCCAACCACACCCTATAACGAAAAACAATACTAGACATTGGCCATGCCCATATTTGAAGGGTCAAAGCCTTTGGAGCCTCTCATCGATGGTTGAAACCTGCGCAAAAGACAGATACAAATCCTTGATTCCTAGTTAGGGTCCTTCCCTAGATGATCATGACCAAACTCCTCTGAACTTGCAATGATTACTTCTCAGTTTATCTATTCTTGGACTATGACTCTTTAATTATTGTTGTTATAACTTATATGAAGGATATGGAATTTTAATTAACGATTATATGGTTACAAATGTTTTTCCTTATACCAATCAACAATTTTTAGTTTTATTTAAATTTTACTTGTAATTATGAAACATTGTACTAGTAATGCACCCTTCTTATTAAAACTTTGTATAATTTGTTTTTTTCTAACAAGAACGGTTGGAAGTTTATATTAAAAAAAGTCAATGCTAATGAAATTTACATAGAGGCAAAAATATGGCAGTTCATTAAATTGTGACGAGAGATCTCTCTAAGTATTTTGGTGTGTTTTAGTCTTGAGCTTAAAATTTCTCCCTAAAGAATTGCTAATATGCCATGTGAAGATGGCTACATATGAAAACAAAATAAAATGAGATTTACTAAACATCGATAGGGCTGTTAGAAATTGTTGGTTGCTTCTACATCTGCCTGAAAAATTGCTTGAATTATTGTTGGAGGTTGAATTCCTCCTTCTGGGTTGTGCGTTGTTGTTGCCGGTGTCGGATCTAGAGGGGCCTAGTTCTGATCGTTAGCAGCCTCTGAGTGGAAATTTGATGGATGCCTTGATTCAACTAACTCAATTGAGGTTGTAGGACGTTGAGACAGTCAAGATGATTTCTCAATTGTCGTCTGAGCATACTGATATGCATGGTGTTTCTATTAACCCCGCACAGAACAACCACGAGCTCTTAATTATGCATGTGTTCCTGAGTCTGTAGTTGGTTCTGGAGAGATGCACTTTGGCATCTAAGCTCTTGATTCTCTGTTTGAATTTCTTGAATTTGTGTTCCCATTCTTTCCTCTGAGGTCCTAATAGCATTTCTTAGATCTCGGTTTTGGTCTTGTGGATCCTCTATGGCACAGGAGGGGTAGGAGCATGGTTCTCTGGATCTTCTCCACATTATGAGAAGGGGACGAAGATGCTCGGAGGCCTGAATTTTTTTTCTGGAGTGAAAATATATCTTGGGGGATGCAAACGATGCCAAATCCACATATAAGCTGAAGATTTACCTCTTGCACATGGGAGAAGGCAGGAAAAATGAAGTTCCCATCGACTAGAGTACTCGTCCATAGAGGAAAACTCTTTTGGTGATGCCATGAATGTGATGGAAAACATCAAGGAGTGCTAAAGGAATGCACAACAAACATGTAAAAGATAAAGGTTGATGCTGCGAGGCATGTGGGGAAAGAGGGGAGGGATGATCAAAGTGCCACAAAGCCAAAGAATGATCCGCGCGACAGGGGGGCATGAAATGCCAGCTGTACAAAACACGTGAGCACTAGGGTTTGAATAGGAGAGACAGGATGACAGAGAGAAGGAGTTGAGGTGGAAGGGAAAGTCCAAGAATGACAGGGTCACTATAAAGACAGGGACCCAAGTGATTTTGGGGAAATCACCACCTTTGATAGTTTTTAAGGAAGCCACACATGGGACTCGATTTGATTAATGGAAAAAGGGTTGTGTTCCTTGTTTTTAGATGCTTTTGCTTGTTGATCAACTGCTTGGTTTTGGGAGCAGAGAATATGGAATAATTGGACCTTACTGAATTGATATTTCAGGGCCCTTATTCGAGACTGAAGACCAAAGAGAGATTGATTTGTGGATTTTTTGGAGCCAAGAATCTCTTTAATGATTAGCTCATAGTCTCCAAGGACACTTACCTAATGAATTTTTCGAGATCGAGCAATTCGTAACCCCATATAGACTGTTAGGATTTCTTCTTTATTATTGGTGGCATTCCCCAACCCCCAAGAGTAGTCCAAAATATTTTGTCCATTGGAATCTATGATGACTTCCCCCGCACCTTTTTCCCTTGGATTACCTGTAGAAGATCCATCGAAGAAGAATAGGAGATGTTTTTTGTTGTTTCTAGTCAAGGAATTCAGGGTCCCTGAGCCATAATTGCCACTTTTTCCTCTTAGTAGACCTAGCTGGGGAAGGGAACTTTCTTGGGTAGTTCGGTCCCAAAATGTTAGAGATCCAGTCTTCTTCTCTTTGTTCTAGGGAGCCTAGGGGATCAAGCTGAACTAATCTGGAGGAGAAGACTTTCGAAATTAACCCACATATTTTGGAAAATATACGTTGTGAGGGGGGGGAAGCTTCTCTCAAAAAATGGCTTGAATCCTTGCTAGCCAGATTTCCCAACATACAAATTTGGGAATTTGTTTCCATAAGAGGGAGAAGAGTTTCTTATTTTTGAAGCTGCCAGCATATCTCTATTTCCAAGAAACAAACATTTCATTCCAATTCTTCGGTGGAAAAATATGGGAGGAGAGGGGAAGAAATAATAGGTTCCAGAGTTGAGAAGAGTAAGGACATTCCAAGAAAAGGTGATGGATGGACTATGAGGAAACAAGGCAAAGGGGACATCTTGAAAGACCCATTATTCCACTTTTTTGCAAGTTCTCTACAGTTAGGATTTTTCCATGAACCATCAACCAACAAAAGATGTTGACTTTGGGGAGAGAAGGCCTTGACCAAATCTCTTTCCAGATTCTATAGACTGGAGGACCTTGAGAGGAAGACTGGAGGAAAGAGTAGCCCGATTTAACTAAGTAGTTTGAGTGGCCCCAACTGCAGGAGTCAATTTTGTGAGAATTAAGGGGGGCACAGCCTGCCAGCATATTGTAGAAAAGAGAGACCAAGGGGAGAAGATGGGCATGGGTGTCCAAAGGTTTGCAAATTATCCAGTTGCCATTAGGTGAAAATATGCAAAAGTCTTGAAGAAGAAGAAGACCTTTGGAGAAGCACCAATCTTTCAAGGGGCGGAGAGTGTCATGTCTTCCTAATGGTTCTTGATCCAAGATACAATCTACCTAGACATTGATCTGAGATCCATTTCCAGGGGCCAAAGAAAGTTTTGATTTGATAAGATGAGCATAGTGCTTCAGGGGACACAAAATTGGGGAGCGAGGAAGTTGGGGAGGGGATGCATCCAAGCAAAGAAGTCGTCAGGTGTTGAAATATTTAGTGACAAGAGCAGTGTTCCACCATTCTGGAGGGCCAGAGATAAGACACCAGGAATTTTTTTCTCCCAAAGCCGAATTCATTAGACTTAGGTCTTTGATGGCCAGACCTCCTTTTTTTAAAGGTTGACAAACATGTTTACATTTGAGAAGATGAAATTTCTTTGTGATAGTTTTCCCACCAGCCCAAAGAAAACATCGAAGAGATTTGGAAATTTTTTCTAGAATACCTTTGGAGGTGAGCAGGTTGGAACATTGAAATATGGAAAGAGAGGAGAGAAGAGACTTTAGGAGCACCATTTTTCCAGCTGGGTTAATCTAGCATCCCCCCCAGCTTTGGATCTAAGAGAGGATTTTTTCAATGATATCCTTCGAGGCAAAAGAACCATAGGAATTTAGAAAAATAGGCATTCCTAAATATTTGAAATGAGTATGTGATAATGAAGGGAAACCCGAAGATTCTGGAGATGTGAATTTTGATGTGTCATGGAACATTCCAACCATATATCTTACATTTAGAATTGTTCAGTTTGCTTCTAGAAGCAGAGAGAAAGGAGTCTAGAACTTTCGGAAAACATTTGGCGATGATTGTAGTAGCCGCCCCCAAGAGAAGGATATCGTCAACAAATTGGGAGGGGTTTAATTGCTTGACCCCCTGAGCTATAAGTAAACTGTGAAGCCTGCCAATCCTTCTTTCTTCTTCCAATTTCTCACTGAGGGAATCAACTAATAGGATACAAATATAGGGGGAAAGAGGGCGGCCTTGTCTTAGGCCTCTGCTTTCTTTGAAGAAATGGGAGGGACGACCATTTACCAAGGGGGTTATCCAAGGAGAACCAATGCAAGGCTTGATCCAATTGATAAAAACATTTGAAAACCCATAGGCTTTAAGAACTGAGAAAAGAAATGAGTGTTTGGCGTGATCAAATGCGTTCTCCATATCCATTTTGATAACCATTCTCGGGTCTTTATTTCTCCTGTTGGAATGGATTGCTTCTTGTACCAGTACTATATTGTCAGTAATCTGCTTGTTTTTTAGAAATCCTCCCTGATTTTCTAAAATAAGCTTGGAAAGAAGAGGTTTTAAGATGTTTCCTATGATTTTTGTGAGGATTTTGTAAGAAGAGTTGCAAAGGGAAATTGGCCAAAAACGGGCGAAGTTTGAGGGATTTGTTTCTTTAGGGATGAGGGATAAGAAGGTTGAGTTTGTAGCGCCTCCTAGATTCCGTTTTTACACAGTATAATTCATCATTTTGTTTAGATATCTCTTTATAATGGCCCAAAAATGGTGATAAAACCTAATTGGGAAGTCGTCAGGCCCTAGGGCTTTCTCTGGGTCCATCTCTCACACCGCTTTGGCGATTTCCTCTTCCGTTATCTCCTTCACTAATTGGGAGTTGTCACGTTCAGAGATGAGGTCTGGGATATTATTGAGAATTGCTTGTGTGTCTTCCTTCGATTCTTCTTCATTAGGTTGTTGATAAAGTAGCTCAAAGTGTTGTGATGTTGCTTCCTTGACTTGTTCGTAGGTTTCCAGCTGCTGCCCAGAGCTTGAAAGGATACTGGTGACTGTATTTTTCTTCCTTCTATTTTGAGTGTGTTTTTGGAAGAAGGAAGTGTTTGAATCCCTTGCTTTTAGCCATAGACTCCTCGACTTCAGTCTCCAATGCTCTTCGTCCCTACGAATATAGGATTGAAGTTGTTGATAAGCTTCTTTTTCTTGTGTCAGAAGCGTTTCAATAACTTCTTCTTCTTCTATTATTTTTTAGATATCTGAGAGGATCCTGGCCTTCTCTATTCTTTCTTGTTGAGGGGGAATGAAGGAGGATTTCACCCAATCTTTGAGAGTTAGTTTTACTGCTTTCAGTTTGCTTTCCCATATGTAATTAGGGGACCCAGAAAAGGGGGAGGACCAAGCTTGCTGAATGAGAGAGGGAACAGAGGGATTGTCGATCCAAAGGGGGTTAAAACAGAAGGGAAGGGGACCAAAGTTATGAGAATTGCTAAAAATCAAAGAGATAGGTTTGTGATTGGAAATGGTTGAAGGGAGAATAAGGGAGGAGATGGAAAAGGAGGAGAGGATGAAATTTCTACTGATAAGGAAACGGTCCAAGTAGGCATATATGTGGCTAAGACCAGAGCGCCTGTTGTTCCAAGTGTATTTATCTTTAGAGGGTTTAATATCTTGGAGGTCCCAGTCCAAAATGAGATCATTGAGATTTTCATTGAAAGGGTCTCTGACTATACTTCCTCCTTGTTTTCTCCTGATTTGAGGTGGGTATTGAAGTCACCCCCAATTATGCATGAAGTGAGGTCCATAGAATTTTTGAGTGCGGATAGGGAGTTCCAACATGTTACTTTTTCAACATAGCTATTAGGAATATAGATGTTGATGATAGAGACAAGATTGTTGAATTCTTTATTTTTAAGAACTGTAAGAATCCAATGTTGAGTGAGTTGGATAACTTCAATTTTCTAGATCTTCTCATCCCAGAGAGTGGTGATTCCACTAGAGGCACCATGTGAGCTTATAGTCGCTCCACCGCAACTTTTGAAGACTTTTTGTTGTTGTTTCTAACACTACTTTTTCCCCCATTTTTGTCTCCTAGAGGAGAATTAAAGAGGGCTTGCCTATAGTAATAAGATATTTTAGGGATTTAGCTTTGGATCTATTACCAAAGCCTCTACAATTCTAGGAGAGAAAATTCATTGGAGAGGAGTGGAAGAGGCCCGACTGTCAGGAGTCGGGAGATCTGAACCTTTATTTTCTCCTTTGTGATTTGATATGTTCATTAAGATTTCTATGGATTGTTGTTTGCCTTGGGCCTTCTCCTTTGATACTGCCTCTTGTCTAACTTATTTATTGGATTTGTGCCCAGACTTTCTGGGTTTTTCTGATGGGATTTCCCCTTCTTCCATTTCTTGGTTTGACTGTGTTTTTGAAGGGGAGATCTCCTGAGATGGATTTTTTTCAAGTTCTTGAGGATCCTCATCTTGGATGGCTTCGTGGAAACTTTATTCTTCACCTGATTCTTCAGTTATTCTTTCTAGAGCTGAGGAGGTAGAATGTGCCAAAGGTTCCAACACTGGACCAGTTGGATGAACTTGCCTAGAAGAGGGTTTGCCTAGAATTTCAAAAGAGTTTCAGGAAGGGGAGGGGAGAATGATAGGGGAAGGAGTGGGGGCGGGTTTAAATGTGTTGAACCTGTACAGAATATATCTAGCTGGGAATTGACATACATAGTTGCAGAGAAAATAGAAGAAAAGAGAAGCAGGAGAGAAAGAATGGAAGAATTCTAATTAACCAAATGAATGAAAGATAATTTACACATGATATACTTTGTATATCTCAACCAATGTGCACTGGAGGAGAATACAATGCTCCATAGTGGTGGTATAGAGTGATATGGACACACACCAACAATTACGTGAGTACACTGCCACCTAGTCTAGTCTCTCGGGCAGTTACGGGAGTGAACTGCCACCTAGTTGAGTTAACTAGTGTATCAGTCTTTAGTTAACTGACTGAAACATAGTAAAGTTAGGAGGAGATCGGGGAATCATGGGTAATGTGCTAGTATGGTGATGATCCCAAGGACAATGTGCATTAGCTAGTGATGATCCCAAGGACAATGCACATTAGCTAGTGATGAACCCAATGTTGCATGGTAATAATCTCAATGTAGCATCTAGACTCCACTCAACTAATCAAACTGAAGTGAAAACCGAAGAGAATATTCTCCCCAGAGGAATATTCTTCATAAAATATAGGACACTAAATAATGACTAATAAACATAGGAAAAATAAATCCTAGGTGTGTGTTGAAGTAACTCCAACACCCCCCCTGAACATCACTATGGTGAAAATAAAGAATGGGTCCCGGCAATAAGGCCATGTTAGGTAACCAAATTC
>JASDQU010109021.1:20022-31995 GCA_032191745.1 Picea mariana | reverse complement strand
TGTAAAAAGAAGAACTGGCAGTTGTTAGGCAACTATGTCCTTCACTCCAAGATGATTGCGTAGAGAATGGAATTTCTTCTCAGTGAAGGTCTTGGTGAAGATGTCTATAGTCTATTTTTCTGAAGGATAGAACTGCATGTCAATGATCCCCTCGTGTACTAAGTCTCGGATGTAGTGCATGTGGATCTTGATGTGCTTCATTCGTTGCCTCTGAACTGGATCTCTGCAGAACTTCAGAGTGTTATGGTTGTCACACTAGACGACGATCGACCGATGAAACTAAATGCCCAACTCAATGAGAAAATGTTGTAGCCACATAGCCTAAATGGTTATGTTAACTACCCCTATATACTCTGACTCAACTGAAGATAGAGAAATAGCAACATGCATCTTGCTCGACCAACAGATAGGCCTAGAACCAAGACTGAGTGAGTAACCAGATGTGGACTTGCGATCAATGTTATCGCCAGCCCAGTCAAAATCAGTGAACTCAATGAGGTCCAATGTAGAGTTTTCTGAATAGTGAATCCCAAAGGTTATGGTTCCCTGTATGTATCGAAGGATAAGCTTTGCAGCCTTCCAATGTAGATCATGTGACTCCTACATGAACCTGGAGACTGCGCCAACTACATAGAAGAGGTCTAGTCTGGAGTATGTGAGATACAACAAGATCCCCACTAGTTTTTTGTACAGTGTGTTGTCAACTAGTGGAATGTCCCAGCCATCCTCAAGTCTGACTCCTGATAGGAAAGGAGTCGAAGCGGACTTGCAGCCTATCATGTGAAATCTCTCAAAGAGATCTCGTGCATACTTGGCTTGAGACAGTTTTATGCATGATGTAGCATGATTGATCTCGAGTCCAAGGAATACTTGTAGCAGACCCATGTCTGTCATCAAGAACCTGTCATGCAAAATCCTCTTGACTGCAGCAATCATTGAAGTTGAGCAACTGGTGATCAACAAATCATCAACATATGGAACTAGGAGTAGAAGTGAGTCAGTCGTCCTGAGCATGTAAACATTCAGGTTTGACTTACAATGTACAAAATTATGTGAAAACAGGTAGGAGTCCATCTTGGCATACCATCCCCTCAGAGCCTACTTGAGGCCATAAAGAGACTTCTTCAGTTGACAGACCAAAGATGAATATTTCATAAATCCTTGGGGTTGCTCCATATAGATATCCTTAGAGAGATTTTCATGAAGAAATGCATTCTTCACATCCATCTGATTGACTTTCCATCCCTTAGTTGTTTCAATGGCAAGTGCCAAACCTATGGAATCTGTTTTTGTTACTAGAGTGAAGGTCTCATCGTAGTCAATTCCATGCACCTGTGGAAATCCTTTGAAAACTAGTATGGCTTTGTATCTGCTAATATGTCCATCTGTTGCACTCTTGGTCATGTAGACCCATATGCACCTGACAAGTTTCCTTCCAGAAGGAAGGGGAACCAGATCCCGAGTCTGGTTCTCGAGGAGGGAGTTGTACTCCTCCTACATAGCGGATTCCCAAAAGGTATTTCCAACAACCTCTCCATAAGATTGTGGATATGAATACTAGAACAAGAAAAGATGCTTGGGTGGCAATGGTTCAGTGGCAATGAGTGCAAGAGGAGGCTCCTCGAAATCAGATCAAGTCCTCCTAGTATCAGTTGGATCCCCAACAAGATCCCCTGCATCCTGATGAATAGTCTGAGCCCAATTGGGCCTCAACTTTGGCTCTCCATCTGCATCTGCATGCACTGACTCTGCATCTGACTGTATTGACTCTATATCTGGATCATCTGAATCCTCTAAAATGGAACTCTCATCTGAAGAAGAGTCGGCATGTGCATGCTCATCATCTTTAATAGGTGGAAGAACAAAGGTGTATGCATGAGGTTGTTGAGGTACATGTGAGACACTTTCCTCGAATTGGACACTTCGCTCAATGATAAGCCGGTCCAAGGAAACATCAATAAGTCTGTATCCCTTCATACCATCGGGGTATCCAACAAAGATAAACTCTATGCTCTATGGATCAAGTGCCTTCCTCTTTTCAAAGGGAACCTGAGCCCATGCATGTGAATCAAAAATATGAAAGTGGGTTACTTCCGGTTTGAGGCTGCTCCAAGCCTCGTAGGGGGTCTTATCCTTGAAAAATATATGGGGAGATCTGTTTTGGATGTAGGTTTCACAATTAAGTGCTTCGGCCCATAATCTCTGTGGAAGTGACTTTGCATGTATCATGCAAGATGTCATCTCTTTTAGAGATCTATTTTTCTGCTCAGCAACTCTGTTTTGTTGTGGAGTACTAAATATCTGCCTCATGAAAAATATTTTGTACCTCATGGTAGACATACTCTCCCCCGTTATCAATTCGGAGGATTTCGATTTTCTTTCCTGACTGTGTCTCAACAAGGGCTTTGAAATCTTTGAGGTGTTGAAAGACCTCTGATTTTTTCCTGAGAAAGAAAATCCATGTGAAGCATGAGATATCATCAACAAAAATGAGCACGTACCTTGTTTTGTTGATTGATGGATGCGAAAAAGGACCCATGAGGTCACTATGGATCATATCTAAAGGAGAGGAAGCTCTTTGAGTCTTTCCTTTGTCGAATTTCTCTTGAGGGTGTTTTCCAAGAACACATCCCTCACAAATTCCTTTGGAGAAGTGGATGTCGAGTAGACCATCAACCATTCCTAGCTTGCTAAGTTGTTGCATATATCTGAAATTTAAATTCTGAAACCTTTTGTGTCATATCCTACTGCTTTAATCAACATGGGTAAGCAGTAATGCAGAATCTGGTTCAATAAATTCAGAAAATGTGTAGAGTCTAGATTGATGATTTACCTCACTGGTAGCAACCCTAGAATTGGTTTTCATGTCATAGATATCCACTACATCAAGTGTGAATATGACTCTCTTTCTGGTGTCCGAGTTATTCATTTGATACATGGAGAGAAGATTGACTGAAAGTTTGGGAACGTACAACACATTCTCGAATATTTTGTTTGTGAGTTCAATCCTTCCTTTGTCGGTGACCTCGACTGGAGACTTTCCCGCCATCAAAATAGGAGGACCTTTGCATGAATCCAATGAAGAATAGACCTCTTTTGTGGAATCCATGTGGTGTGATGCTCCTGAATCTATGATCCAAGCATCGGGAGAGGAGTTGATGGCAATCAAAGCATGGCTAGAATTTCCTTTCTTGGGATTCTGATCTTCTGGCTTCTTCTTCTTAGCACCCTCGGGGATGCAATATCTAAGGTTGTTTTGTTGAATTATTTGGGTCATTAGATCTATATGTTTCTACATACATGCAGATTTTGGATGGAATCATTTATGGCAGTAAAATAATTTCTTCTTCCCTTTCCACCTTTGAATCTGGAGGCATCGTTGAAGGGTTTTGATTGCCCTTCCTTCTTCAGATTTGCATGTGCTTTCCTTTTGTCTTTATCTTTAGATTTCTGATATTGATGATCATTTCCATATTGCATAGTAAGTGCATGCACCTTTGGGCCTTTGATTTTTCCCATGTTGATGAGCTTGCTCTGCTCTTGTGTCAGAGACTCAATAAAGTCCTCAAGAGAAGGAATCTTCCAGGTAGCTCCAGAGGCGAATTTAACTGAATGAAATGTGGATACGAGCACTGAGTATTCTGGACCAAGTTTGGAGAGAATGGTGAGAACCATTTGTTTCTCCTCCTTAGATTTATCAACCCTGCAAGCATTGAGTTGTGACAACAAATCCTTATATTTGGTAAAAAAATCTTGGAGATTGTCGAAGCTTTTTGGATCCAATGTGAGCAATTCCACCTCGAGTATGTATCCCCTCATCTCATCATGATTTCCAAAAAGCCCTTCCATGGTGGTCCAGGATTCATTGGGAGTTTTACAGGATGATATGTGAAAGAGAAGTTCAAGAGAAATGAGACTGCAAATTATTCTGAACGCTTCATCCATTTGATTTAGATACTTGGATTTTTCTAAACCTGTACAATCCTCTGCTTCGAAGATGCATTATAATCTTCTCCTTCCATGCAAAGAAGTTGTAAGGTGTAAGAATGAATTCTTTTGGAAATTCCATTTTTTCGCTGTCTTCAATCTTCAGTACCTGCAAAAATAATTTCGTGTGTCTTTAGCCTAACAGTCCATCAACTCTGATACCATGTAAATGTGTTGAACCTGCACATAATAGATCTAGATGGGAATTGACATACACAGTTGCATAGAAAATAGAAGAAAAGAGAATAAGGAGAGAAAGAATGGAAGAATTCTAATTAATCGAATGAATGAATGATAATTTACACATGATATACTATGTATAACTCAACCAATGCGCACCGGAGCAGAAGCCAATGCACCATAGTGGTGATCTAGAGTGATCTGGACACACACCATCAGTTACGAGAGTAAAATTCAACCTAGTGTAGTCTCTCGAGCAGTTACAGAGTGAACTGCCACCTAGTTGATTTAAATAGTCTATCAGTCTTCAGTTAACTGACTGAAACATAATGAAGTGAGGAGGAGATCGGGGAATCATAGGTAATCCGTTATTCTGGTGATGATCCCAAGGACAATGCGCATTAGTTGGTGATGATCCCAATGTTGCATGGTGATAATCCCAGTGTAGCATCTAGAATCCACTCAATTGATCAAACTGAAGTAAAAACTGAAGAGAATAATCTCCCTAGAGGAATATTCTTCCTAAAATATAGGAGACTGAATAATAACTAATAAACATAGGAAAAACCTTAGGAAAAATAAATCCTAGGTGTGTGTTGAAGTAACTCCAACAACAGGTTTCTTTGGAGGAGGTTTTTGACTTACTAGAGGGTTTTGGCAGGAGGTTACCGCTTTGGGGGCGGACCCTGATGGACCAGGGATGGATCCTGCCCCTTTGTCAGTATTAGTTTTTTTCCTTACTTGCTTCCATCCGTCTTCATGTTGTAGAGTATCTGTTTCCTGAGGTTGCTTGTTATTCGGACAATTTCTGGAAAAATGGTTGTATTCATGACAACTCTTGCATTTGAACGAGAGTTGTTCATAATCCAACTTTTGAATGTAAGTCCAATCATCCATCCTTAGTTTTATTTCTTATGGAAGTCCTTTTTTCCAGATCGACCTCCACACATATCCTTGCATAAGAGTACATATTGAACTTGGGTTTATCTCTATCAATGAATTTTCTCAATGTATCCCCAATGCTTTCTAAAACTTCATCTCCCCAACAGTGAAAGGGTAAGTGCGGAAGCCGCACCCAAACTGGGACCACTAAGGGGATATCATTGTCTGGATCAAATTCTGGTGTCCATTTGTTTAAATATAACCCTCTAGGGCCGAAAAAGTAAGGTCCATTCCTAAATATGAGATCTCTATCCTCTTTGTACTCAAAGTATAAAATATAAAAACCCTTACCGCAGAAAAAGGGATTCATACGCCCTTGAATCGGAGGGTGTCAGTTCCACTCAATCCAAATATATATTTGATAAGGAGATGATCATAACCCCATGAATTGACCAACGAGTGCTATGGAAGCGAAAGAAAGAGCCTTCTTTCGAGTAGCGACGTGTGGAATGGCCACTTCTGGAATTTGATTCAGTTTCTTCACGAACTGGGAATGCGTTGACCGATTTGGGGGGTTGTCCAAGGAACCTACTAGAGACTTGAATGCAGAAACATTATCTTCAAAATCCAGAGGAGGATCCAGGTCTGTATTATACATTGAGGTAGGTGGGGAGGTGGCGAGAAACAAGGGTTATAGCAGTGAACTACGGTTCATAGGGTTGTAGAGAGATTACAAGATAACATGCAATGTCCAAAACTCTGTATAATTTGTTAATATCAATAACCAAAGAAAGATAATTTGTTAATATTAATAACCAAAGAAATCTTTAGTTAAATAAAAATACAATTCTCATTCAACATCCTATATTCTTTTTGTATCATTCAGTTTGAAGAGCATATGCTAGTGTCATCTGTAAATTTATTATTTAAACACTTACACTTTGAATTCAAAATACACTTCATCAACATCATTTTAAATAGTGTGTTTGTAGCATATATATATATATATATATATATATATATATATATATATATATATATATATATATTGTTGGATCTGCAGATTTGAGTGGTTAAATATGTATAATCTAAGTGCCCCAAGGGTTTTCTAGCACACTCAATCCATTTCTGCATTTAGAAATGCAATTTAAACCACAGAAAATTCTAATTTTGTGCAAATTTATGTCGTCGAATTCCGACGAAAAAAGCCAAAACATAAAACAATTAGACAACAACTATATCCAAGTCATTTTATTCCATCATCTACCCTATATATATATATATAGTGTAGATGATGGAATAAGGTGACTTGGATCTTTTCTAGTGTGCATTATCAATAATATGCCAATACTTGTCAAGTAGATGATTTGACATTAAGAATATTGGAATGAAGTACAACAACCAGGCTTTGTTGTTCGCTTATCTCAATGTGGTGCTTTAATCTCTAGGTGGGCACATAAGTCCATTACTCATGCATAATTCTTCTATTCACACAATAATGTCTATCCTACCCACATAACAATGTATTTAGAGAAATAATCTAGCATATGTTCATTTAATCCCATATGTGTGTGTGTGTGTTGTTAACATATTTTCACCAATTAAAAAAAAATTATCGTTTTTGGTGTCCTAATAAATCCAAAGGTTAAAATAAATCTACACTAATATTAGTTGCATAGAAAACAACATAGTATCAAAATGTTAAGATCATGGGTTAAGATGCATCTACACTAATATTATCATTAATCAATGGAAAGATAAAAATTGCATAGAAAATAACATAGTATCAAATGTTATAAGAGTAGCGTACACTAGATAATGTAGATAACTAGAATTTACATCACCCTTTATGGAAGGACATATCATGTCGGGATATAGATTAGGGGTATTGTTTTCTTTTCATTTGAATAACTGATTCCAATTTTAAGTCTACGCTTTTTTGAAATGTGTATAGAAAACACAATGTTTTTCATTGACCTCTATTTTTTACACAATACACATTGCCTTGTTTGGTTTCATCGACTCATGTTCTTCAACCACCAAAAATACTTCTAATAAAATTGTTTTTGTACAAATATTGATAAAAGTCTTCAGCACAGGGTAACAAGTCTTATTTCTAACCTACCTACTTAGGAAATCATAACAATGAAATCTCTATCAAAACTGCAATCAGATTTTTACTAAGAATTGAAACACATCAAACTAAAGAAAGTAGCAGCGAGTAAACAAATATGAAAATCAAATCACATAATTGTTTATTACTTTTGAAAACAAAGAATAAACAAAAAGCTTCAAACTCTACCCTTCACCCAATGCATCCTACTTTGAAAATTTGAATGAATAATACCCATACCCTTTACTTCTCCTTTATAGACCAGGAGGTACAATAAATGTGGACACATGCACGATAACACCTTAACTGAAATATATATAAACCCTAGATCTATTCTTGGCCTTGGGATTAGTACCCTTTGTTGATGTTTTGGTAGCAACTGGAGGTATTCCCTCCTAGACAACTTTTCTTAGAGAAGAAGAAGATTCCAAGAAGTCAAAGGAAGACCATTGAACAGTTGAAGAACACCTCGGAAGAGAAGTCGGCCCACATGAAAAGAATAAAGTGGAAATAGAATTTCCAGGAAGAGAAGTCGACCCACCCACAAGAAAATGATAAAGCGAAAATATATTTCTAGGAAGAGAAGTCAACCCCAACTAAAGTGACTTGAAGACTATAAATAAAGTGACGCCTTGCTCATTTGATCACTCCCACACATAACTGTCTCACACAGGAAGAAGGTGCAAGTCTGAGGCAAGAAGAAGATGCAGCCACTGCAACAATTGGGGTTTCTTGGTGGTTCTTGGTGATTTCTCTCGTGCACTATCTTTATTAGAGTTGCGCTAGTATTGTGTGGTGCCTCAGCTATCCTCGCTAGGGTTTGACAAGGAGAAGAGACAAGTCCTTGTATCCATCTTTCTTCATTATCTGTTTTGCTCTTGTGAATATATCTTGTTCATGGTTGTATTGTATTATCAGAAGCATTCTCTCTAAGAAAAGTTGGTTGGCTTTTTCCCCTGCTTTGGGATTTTCCCAGGATAAATCTGTGTCTTCTTGTGCTTGTTTATCCTACTTATATTTTCATTATATGGTTGTTCAGTGCAAAAGAAGATCTAAATACTCTGGTAAATCTATTGCTCTAGAATTTTAAGAAAATCTAACATGATTTCAGAGCAGGTTACCTTCAGAACAATTTAATCACTAGAAGGAAGATCGTACATTGTTGTGATTTGTTGTTGCACATGAAATTTGTCGCTACACAGAGATAAACTTGTCAAAATCATTGAGAAAATTATTGGAGGATGTTCATATTAATGTTTCCATAGAACAACTCGCCCTAGTCTAGCACACCTCCTGGTGGTCTCAAATTACAACTTGGTGAAAGTTGTAATTTCAGTTACCAATTACAGTTGCAGTTGTCAATTGTCAATTGCAGTTGCAGTTGCAGTTGCAGTTACAGTTGTAGTTGCAGTTACAGCTACAGTTATAGTTGTAGTTGTTAGTCGCCAGTTGCAACTGCAGTTGCCAGTTCCGCAAACCTTAAGATAAGAAGACAAGCCAGATGGTGCTACAAATTTCTGAGGTATGCACTTGTATATAGTTTATATCATGAGAATGTTTGCAGGAGATGTACACTTGGAAAAAGAGCATTTTTCTAAGCAATGACAGTAGATCCAAAAGGATCTTAGATTTAGTGCACTCAGAGGAAGCCCAAGAGTTGGAGGCAGCAATGGTGATGTCTCCTACAGTGTATGACAACTTGGAATCAAATGGGATAGTAGCAGTTAAGACTCTTGGTTCCAGGTTTGATTGATGTATCATGATTTGCTTTACATCAAGTTTAATATGTGTTGCATCTCAAGAAAATGTTGTAGTTGTGACAACAACCTTTAGAGGCCTATTACTACCAAGTACTATTGTTATGATCATTATGTAAATGCTCATTGTTTAGTATTGATGATGCACTTGTTTGCAAAATGAAATTAATCTCCTCTAGGAGATGTTCTTGTTGTGTTTTGTTCCGGGTAGGTTATCATGGAGGAATAATCGGTCACAATACTAGAAAAGTGGTGTTCTTGTTTCTTGTTCTTGTATTTTGTGTTTTGGATCTTGTTCCAGGCAGGTCATGGATGATATCTATGAGAGGGAGTTATAGTGATTGTTGCAGGAGGCAACAGATTAGATGGTATCTAGTTTGAGACATGCAGTTCTTTGTGATACTCAGAATTTCTTGAGTTACATAGAGTCACGGTTATGAGGAGCAGGTGGCTCCACCAGTGGTGAGGAAAATAGCCCCACCAAGTACCATCTCAGAGGGAGCCAGAGTTCAGAGGGAGCCATCCCTTTGGATCCAGTAAAGAGGAGCAACCTCCCAGTATAATTCATTGGAGATCAGACTCCAGAGGAACTCAGCAAGTGCAGGAGAGAGTAGATGGCTCCAGAGATTGTACGGACTCGGAGGGAGTCAAGTTCAAGAGGGAGTTGAAAACTCCCTACAACCCCCAACAAAATGGGGTTGCCAGGAGAAAGAATAGATCAATTGTAGAAGCAACTAAAGCAGTTATCCCTGACCAGAACTTACCAATGCATCTATGGGCAGAAGCATCAAGTACCACTGTATATGTCCAGAACAAAAGTCCTCATAAGATATTGGGGAACAAGACACCAGAAGAAGTATTCACTGGAAATAAAATAAAAGTTAGCCACTTGAGGATATTTGGTTGTCCAGTGTACATACATGTTCCTAAGGAAAAGAGAATGAAGCCAGAGCCTTCAGGAAAGAAGGGCACCTTCATTGAATATAGTGAGATATAGAATATAGGAAAGAAGGCTTATAGAATATACATCCATAGACACAGACATATTGAGATTAGAAGGGATGTCACCTTTGATGAAGAAGCAACCTTCAGGAAATCTAGAGAGTCTGACATGGATGAGGACGGAGAGGAGCAAGAGGCTCCAAGGGATGCAGTAATGATTGACTCTACTCCAGAAGAACATATTCCAGAAGATCAGAATTAGACAGTAGAGCCATAGATACCTATAAATCCACCCATATAAGTTACAGTTACCAAGAAGAGACCAACACGGCTCCAAAACACTTTGCAGGAGGAAGAAAAACATGCATCTCCCAGTGGTTCTTTCATAGAGAGAAAGAAACCATGCAAGTTTTCCATATATATGGCACTGATGAGTAAGATCATGGATTCAAAGCATTCCACTTATGAGAAAGCTACAAAGAAGCAAGTGTGGAAGGATGCCATGATGGAAGAATACCAATCCATCATGAATAATGATGTGTGAGAAGTGGTTATGAGACCATAAGGGAAGTTAGTGGTGACTTCCAACTAGATCTACAAGATAAAACATGCTACATATGGCAGCTTAGAGAAGTACAAAGCTAGATTTGTGGCTAAAAGATTCTCCTATAAAGAGGGAGAAGATTATGACGAGACATTTGCTCCAGTAGCAAGGTACACTTCCATTAGAACTATTAAATCTATTACTTCCATTATGGGATGGAAATTACACCAAGTGGATGTCAACACTGCTTTCTTGAATGGTGTAATTGAAGAAGAAGTGCACATAGAGCAGCCACAAGGTTTTGTGATCAATGAGAAGGAACCTCATGTTTGTAAATTGAAGAAAGCTTTGTATGGGCTTAAGCAGACACCCATGGCATGATATGCCAAAATAAACAGTTATTTGATGAGTTTGGGGTTTACCAAAAGTGATGTAGAGCCCAACCTATACTACAAGGTTGAAGATGGTTGCCCATTGATATTGGTACTATATGTGGATGACCTGTTTCTTACAAGGGATGATAATCTCATAGATGGGTGCAAGAGGGAACTCACTTTAGAGTTTGAAATGAAGGATCTGGGTTTGATGCAATATTTCTTGGGATTAGAGGTGTGGTAGAGACCAGATGAAATCTTCCTTAGTCAAGGAAAGTATATAGTTGAGATCTTGCAGAGATTCGGGATGATGGACTGCAAGTCCATCACCACACCTATGGTTACGAATCTGAAGCTCTTGAGTGATTCTTCTTTAGATTTGGTTGATCTCACGATGTACAGACAATTGATTGGATCCTTGATGTGCCTGGTCAACATCATGCTGGATATATGCTTTGGTGTAAACACATTGAGTTAGTACATGGTTGATCCTAGACATGTATGTTTGGTAGCAACAAATCATGTGTTGAGGTTCTTGCTTGGTATGATTGGATATGGACTCAGATATGTCTCGGATGGTAAAGTAACACTACAAGGTTATACAAACTTTGACTAGGCGAGGAGTGCAGTGGACATGAAAAGCACATCAGGATGTTGCTTTAGTTTGGGATCAGGTATGATTTCATGGTTGAGCAAAAAACATGATTTCATGGTTGAGCAAAAAACAGACGTCAGTGGCACTCAATACAGCGGAGGTAGATGTAAATTTTAACCTTGTACAATATCTACTGCAAACTGATATTCAGAAAAGAACAGAAAATATACAATGGCAAATACAAACATTACACAGAGATTTTTCACCTGGAAACCCAAACCAAGAAAACCAGCATATATTATATTCATACATTGTTTACAATACAATATACATATAGGAGCCAGCGGCATCCAAAACCCTAACCCAATGACCTGGATTAGTCCAAAACCCTAATTCCTTAACCGGAAATAGAAAACCATCGGCAAAAAACCATGTGCCGAAAAACCACCTAATATCATGTGGTCCTGGAAATATGTCGTCCCGGAAATATGTCGTCCCAACGGAAATATGTCGTCCCGAAAAAAAAAAAATCAGGGGCGCTACCCCCGAACCCCCGTGCGGGGGGCTCCGCCCCCCTGCATGCCTGGCGCAGACGCTCA
>JASDQU010109021.1:1889-19922 GCA_032191745.1 Picea mariana | reverse complement strand
ATACATATAGGAGCCAGCGGCATCCAAAACCCTAACCCAATGACCTGGATTAGTCCAAAACCCTAATTCCTTAACCGGAAATAGAAAACCATCGGCAAAAAACCATGTGCCGAAAAACCACCTAATATCATGTGGTCCTGGAAATATGTTGTCCCGGTAATATGTCGTCCCGACGGAAATATGTCGTCCCGAAAAAAAAAATCGAGGGCGCTACGCCCGAACTCCGACGCGGGGGGCTCCGCCCCTCTAACCCCCCTGCGCGCCCGGCGCAGACGCTCAGACACTACTACTCGTGCAAAGAATATAACACATACCCAACAGTAGAATATATAACAATGAGTGTTGCAAGTCGTGAAGCAATGTGGCTTCAGAAGTTGCTTGCATGGTTATTTGATCTAGAGTTGGAGCCAACTTTGATACATTGTGATAATCAAAGTTGTGTAAAGCTTTTAGAGAATCCAATCTTTCATAACATATAGAGATCAAATACCATTTCATCTGAGACATGGCGCAGAAAGGAGCAGTGGAGCTTCGATACATATCCACAAATGAGCAGATAGCAAACATTCTCACCAAGCCTTTGTCTAGAGTGAAGTATGATTACTTCAGAGACAAGCATGGTGTGATGCAGAATGTCCATCCTTGTTGAGAGGGAGTTGTGATGTTTCTTCTACTACAGGCAGATATTGTCCCTTTGGACAAGGGTTTCCTAGATCAGTCATGTGAAGTGACTGGGGGAGTAATGAGTAGCTTGGTACAAGTTTTGCCTACGCCATGTGAAGTGGCTAGGTGTGATTGGGACTTGTAGTGTGGTCTTGTCTACGCCATGTGAAGTGGCTAGGTGTGATTGAGACCATGGCATAGCTTTGCCTAAGCCATGTGAAGTGGCTAGATGTGAATGGGGTTATGGTGGTAGTCTTTCCCATACCATGTGAAGTGGATGGGTGTGATTGGGACTACTAGGAGAGGAGAAACATCATAGCGTAGTCTTATGACTATGGTGGTAGTCTTGTGCATACCATGTGAAGTGGATGGGTGCAATTGGGACTACTAGGAGAGGAGAAACATCATAGATACTTGCAACATAGTCTAGTGACTATGGTGATAGTCTTGTCCATGCCAAGTGAAATGGATGGATGTGATTGGGACTACTAGAAGCGAACATGATGGAAGAATACCTCCCTAGCTAAGAGGGAGTGTTGATGTTTTAGTAGTAGCCGGAGGTATTACCTCCTAGACAACTTTTCTTAGAGAAGAAGAAGATTCCAAGAAGTCAAAGGAAAACCATTGAACAGTGGAAGAACACCCCGAAAGAGAAGTCGGCCCAGAGGAAAAGAATAAAGTGGAAATATAATTTCCAGGAAGAGAAGTCGGCCCATAGGAAAATGATAAAGTGAAAATAAATTTCCAGGAAGAGAAGTCGGCCCCGGCTAAAGTGACTTGAAGACTATAAATAAAGTGATGCCTTGCTCATTTGATCACTCACACACACAACTATCTCACACATGAAGAAGGCGCAAGTCTGAGGCAAGAAGAAGATGCAACTACTACAACAACTGGGGTTTCTTGGTGGTTCTTGGTGATTTCTCTTGTGCGTTATCTTTATTAGAGTTTTGTTAGTATTGTGTGGTGCCTCATCTACCTTCGCTAGGGTTTGACAAGGAGAAGAGATAAGTCCTTATATCAAGGTTTCTTCATTATCGATTTTGCTCTTGTGAATAGAGCTTTTTCATGGTTGTATTGTATTATCAGAAGGATTGTCTCTAAGAAAAGTTGGTTGGGTTTTTCCTCAGGTTTGGGGTTTTCCCAGGATAAATCTGTGTTTTCTTGTGCTTGTTTATCCTACTTATATTTTCAGTATATGGTTGTTGAATGTAATTGAAGATCTAAATACTCTGGTTAATCTATTGCTCTAAAAATTTAAGAAAATCTAACACCCTTGACCTACATGAAAGAACTAATCCTAGAAAGGTGTTCCCACTAAATGAGATTTCAAGTATGCATGCATGCATGCATCTCTCTCTTCTAGGGATCTGTGACCCATCTATTCTTGGAAATTTTCCACATGCAAAGTGTCCTAACAAATTGTGCATGCAACTACTAACTAAAGAAAAATTGAAAATAGAACTAAATTGCTAAATATAAAAACGTATCTAAGCTGGAACTACAATTAAGATGGCACACACATGCTTTTTGCATGCATCTACCCTCTATCTCTCTCCTCCATAAATTCCCTTGTGCCTTCATCACTATTGTACAAAATTTCTAAAGGAGAGTGTATTGTTGTTGCTACCATTAAGGTTGGTGTGCATACCATTGTATGAAATATCTACTGGAGTACCTACCACCATACCTTATCTATGTGTCCCCAAATCTTCTCTACTTCTTGTTGCCATTAATGGTGCTCTATTGGACACTTTTTGAGGTACTAAAAGTCCAACACTCCCTCTTACCAAGGAAATTGTTCTCTACAAAACAAAAGACACTCCTTCTGTGTCTAGAATCTCCCCTCTGCTAGGGCTTGGGAAAACAATGGACCATCAACAAACTTGAATAAATTTGAATTTGGATCACTGCTTTGTTCTATGCTTTGAACTCTCTTCAAAATATTCAAGGTGAAAACCTTTTGTACAAGGAACACTCCATCAATAACTTGCCAACCTCCTTTATCCTCCATGCCATCTGCACTAGTCAAAATCTTCTCGCACCACATCATGAATTGTTTGTAACTTCCTACAATAATGAACTTATTTGTGTACAGGGCCAAGACAAGTGTATCAATTCTATCAAATAAGAAATTGAAATGTGCAATAGACTTGGAACAACCAAACATGACTACAATCTCATTGACATTGGAATCTATCACTAGCAATGCATGCATTAGCACATCCAGGGAAACTCCCTCTTCCTAGGAGTATCCTTCAACAACTAGAGTAAGAGTTTCATCAAGGACAACTATCCCTTGCTAAGAGAATCATTTTGTAACAACCTTACCCTGGTATGCTTCCATATCCCCTTCAATTGCAACCAAGGAATCAATCATTGATTCAACAATTGGTCCAGTAACTATCTCCTCAAGGCTAGGGAAACCCTTTTCCATTAAGCATCCTACTACACCTGCTCAACTAGATTTGCAAGTAGCCTATCAAGGTCACCTTCTCATTCTCCTCCAGCCAAAACTTGACCAAATCCATCATTGTTTTCTCTAATGGCGATTTATTGACCATTAAACTCGTCCAAACATTATAAATATGTCATGCAAGAAATTGAAAGCAGACTCTTCATTAAGTCAAGAATGTACAACATAGAATCTAACTCAAGTGTCTTACCCCTCCTAGGTCCTCCTTTCCTACATCCTAGTTTAGTCCATCATCCTCGTCCTTGTAATTGGTTGAGACTTGCTCAGTGTCATCTCGTCTCCGATGAAAGCATCCCACAATTGCTTGAAGTCAAGTAATTTCTCCCAACCACAGATAATTTTGACAAAGTTGTGCCAAGATGAACTAAAGCCATTTAGAGAAATTCGAACTAACTCATCATCTTTCAAACTTTGTCACCAACTGCACCAAGTTGATCTCTCATCTTTGCTAACTTCATCAAATAGCTAGCTACTATATCTTTCTTGCACATGCATGTCGTGGCAAGCTTGTTCCTCACAAGCATTTTCCTAGATACACACACTCCGAGACCAGGTTCCCAAGGCATCATACATCTCCTCGATTGTTCTCGTGTTGACGATATAAGGGATTAGACAATCCTTCATTGAATCCAATGGGACTCGCTTCACGTTCACTTCATTCTTGTTGTACTCTGCCAAATCTTTAGGATCTATAGGAGGTTTGACCTCCTTCTCCACAAGGTACCAAAGGTTCATTGCGTCCACGAGGTTCTATAATATGCACTTCCACAACACAAAGTTAGAGGCACCCTCCAATGGGTGACTCTCTTGAATATTGGGAATGGCCATCATTGCAACTTCACTAAACAAGCTTCCATCTCCACTCACTGGATCAACTAGGGTTTCACACCCCACAACCCTTCTCAGGTTCACATGTCGACCAATGGCATAGATTTGCTTCAATCATGAAATCCTAGACGTACCACCCATTGAAACCCTCCAACAACTCTCTTTCTTTCACTATTGATGTCTCCATGCATTGAATTCTAGAAGGCTTAAGATATGATACCATGTTAAAATTCTTCAACACATGGTAACAATCTAAGTTTAATTTCTAACATACCTACTTAGGAAAATAGAAAAAAAGAATCTTTATCAAAAGTGCACTCTAATTTTTACTCTAAATTGAAATACATCAACATCAAACTGAAGAAAGTAGCAACAAGTACATAGATATGAAACTCAAATCACATCATTGTTTATTACTCTTGAAAATAGAAAATACACAAAGCTTCAAACCCTTAAGTATATAGATATTAAACTCAAATCACATCATTGCTTATTACTCTTGAAAATAAAAAATACACAAAGCTTCAAACCCTTAAGTATATATATATGAAATTCAAATCACATCATTGTTTATTACTCTTGAAAATATAAAATATAAATAAACATTGTTTATTATCTTAAAAATATACATAAAGCTTCAAACCCTATCCTTCACCGTTTTTTCCAATAGAAAATTCACTCAATTATATTAATGAAAATATAATTTGTTTACATCTTCAAGACCATATAGATGTTCATAGCAGAACAAGTCCATAGACCATGCTCATAAACATAAACTACTACATCCCCAAAAAAACCAGAAAGTCACCAGCGCACGTCCCCAAAGGACCTCAAAGTGTTAAACAAAACACCTCACGCTCCACTATGAACCTCAAAGCTCTGGTCCAAAACCTCTCCTACCCTTCACCTAGTACTTCCAAATCTATAAAATTGAATGAATAATACATATTATCATACCTTACCCCTTGAAAATATAAAATATACATAACATTGTTTATTACTCTTAAAAATATGCATAAAGCTTCAAACCCTATGCTTCACCTAGTACTTCCAAATCTGAAAAATTGAATGAATAATACATATTTTCATACCTTCTAGAAGATATGGTACAATGAATGTGGATACATGCACAACAATGCATTAACTAAAATAAAATAAATCTAAACTCTAAATATGCTCCTGGCCTTGGGATTAGTGCCCTCAACCTACATCATGAACTATTCCTAGAAAGGTGCACCCATTAAAGAAGAGTGCATGGATGCATCTCTTTTAGGCCAGATCTGCACCCATCTATTCTAGGTAACTTTTTGGAATACTTTTTGCTGGTCTCTTATCAGTGTTGGAGTATTCCTCCATAACAGACAAGATCGATTACTTTGGACCGACGGAGATGGCACAGGCCGTATCACAGTTTCAAATTTTTATTCATCGATCACAAATTCTGCCTTTTCCCCCAACATCACACGCTGGCGTAAGGGCATTTGGAAGTGGAAAATTCCTTTAAAACTGAAAATTTTTACCCGGCTGGTTGATAAAAACAAAATTAACACCTAGGATAATTTGCTTAGAAAAGGCTAGAGCGGCCCGAATATCTGCCAGCTCTGTCACAAAGATGAAGAAGTTGTGTCCCATATTTTTATCCACTGGGAATTTGCGAGAAATGTTTGAAACCACATCAGTCTTGACCAACAGTCTACATCGACCTAGCAAGGGAACACCATTGCAGATTGCTTCATCAATTGGCTTTCAAGAGAGCGTGCACACAAGCTTCTTCCACCGATGGTTATCTGGCAAATTTGGCTAGCCTGTAACTCACTGATATTTGAGAACCACACCCCCTCCAACAACTCTATTGCTTTCAGAGCCCTTCGCATGCACCAGTTATGGCAAGACATTCATCCAACCAAAGAAAAAAAAAGTTTTTATTAACCCACACATTGCCGACAACTACAACAAAGGTTGGTTCGATGGTGCAACCCAACACTTTGGTGCGATGTGTGGTGCAGGGGGGACTGATCAGACTAACTAAAAATTCCACCTACAAATGGATTTTCAACTGTGGCCCGAGCACCAACACTAGAGCATAACTATTGGGTGCCTGGGCCTCACTACATTTGGCTAGGATTCTCAATCTAGAAAACTTTCATTTGATGGGAGACTCGAAAGTCATTATAGATTGGTTGCACTGTAGTGGCGAGATACATTCGATTCACCTATTCGCCTGGATGGATCGAATTAAAATTCAACAACGCCAATTTAAGAATCTAATCTTCACACACGTCTCTCGAGAGTTCAATAAACAAGCAGACATCCTCTCCAAAACTGCTCTCCAACAACACTCTGGTCTGCTATCCTACACACATTGGATGGATGGTCATGAAGGTCTCACACATACCATCAAATTTTTCTAAGACGCATACTGCAACCATCTCCATTCTCGTTGATCATCTCACAGTTAGCCTCATTCTATGGTCTGATTTTCTGTTTACCCTCCGCATCCGTCTTCGGACAATTTTTTTTTGGTACTCTCACTCCTCATTGTATTGGAACCATCCAATCAAAGGAGAATGACCTTACCAACTTACGGATTTGGCTCATAGAGTACTGAATGTAATCAGTCAGAGAGAACAAATTATATGACTTAATATAATTGAGCAATTTTTCATTTGGAAAAAGAAGAGATCTGCACCCATCTATTCTAGGTAACTTTCTAGATGCAAAGCGCCGTAACAACTATGCATGAAACTACTAACTAAAGCAAATTTAGAAATAAAAATGAACTGTGAAATATAAAAAGTTTAGATATAGAACTGAACTGTGAAATATTAAAAGTATCTAAACTATCTGTGCTTTTGGCATGCATGTGTCCTATATCTCTCTACTCCATAAATGCCCATATACCATCACTTACTTCTGTACGGTACCGCTGAACGAGGGCATGCTGCTGCTGTTATTAAGGCTGCTGTACGGAATACCTACTAGAGTACCCATCACCGTACCTTCTCTACATGCACCCAGATCTTCTCTGCTCGCTGGAATATCTACTAGAGTACCTACAACCGTTGCTTCTCTGCATGCACCCAGATCTTCTCTGCTCGCAGTTGCCAGTTATGGCACTCTGCTGGACACATTCTGAGGTTCTAAAAGTCCAACAGATATTCCCTTCGGAATTCTTAGCATCATCCCTTGTAATAAGCATTTGTATGTTTATTATGTAGGGTGGAGGAATTAACTATTTACTTTTTGGGACCTTCCCGTATCAAGATATATGCATCTTAAACTCTACTCGCAGAGTGTAAGGACTGTAAGCGAAAAAGTACATGCATGTGTACATATATCTATCCTAGATTATTGGATTCATCATCTCCCGCTGAAATGAATGTAGAGGCCAGCAGGAACAAGTGGGCCCATACTAATGGTAGTCATTTGTGGCAATTGGTGGGCAGGGATAGCTTTAGTAGTTTCAGTTAGGTAGTTCCAAGTGAAACTTGCATTCCACAATCCCTACGAACAGCCATCAACTTCCACAATTTTTCTTGAAGGTCCAAAGCATCCCATAATTACTCTTAGCAGTGACACTCGAAAAAACCTGCAAGCTACGTGACCATAACTTCTGTTGCCACAGCTAAAACTCCTGAATTAAATAATTGCACTTCTTATTCAAGCTCTATTCACAGAGAAATCCACTAAGCAAGCCTATAGTAAAAAAGGTTAAAAATATAACTCAACCAAAGGGCATAAGGTACCTTAATTCATATCTTGGCATAAGGTACCTTGATTCATATCTTGGCATTGCCTCCTTTGCAGAATGCCACTCCTCTAATAACTCTGCTCTGTCCCATCATGGGCATGGACCATTCTTACAGTCCATTGATAGACACCATACTATTGCTTCCTTGCTGCCACTGGCAGCATCTGGTTTTTCTTATCAGTTCTTTATTGTCTAAAACTAGTGTCACTCTCGAGTCTATCTTTTGGACTACAGAATCTCAGTCCCTAGATTTTTATAATTCGTTATGCAGTAGCAGATATGAGAAGAGATGATAATTGGTTAAGGACTGCATACATAGAAAGCAACCAAATAAGTAAATTACTAAACCTATTCCTGCTATGATCATAATCTTTGCAGCTGTTCTTTTACCATTAATACTATATATCCTGTTTACTGAAGCCTTAGCCCACAAACTACGTGCTTCTACCTACAACTTCAATAACATAAGTATCAGGAAATTATAGAACTGAATGATATCCAATAAAAATAATTACAATCCATATTAAAAATCATAAATCGATGCTCCATGCTGTAATTGCATTTACAGCAAGGCAAGCCATCTGATATATACAAGCACTGCACTATTAATTTTGGCAATTGAGAAAATGTATATCTTTACATTATTTTTTTTTTATTTTGAGCCGATGAAGCTCAGGGCTCAAATATAACTCCATGCTCATTAGGCTTTCACGTTATTGCCATGGCTTGGAAGGCCTGCACTGGCCACTTACAACCATGCTTTATTTGGTGCAGATTTGAATAATTGACGAAACCGTCCCAGCAATGCCAAAAACAATGCCAAATACAATAAGCAAGGCATCAGCAAGGATCCATATGAAAGACAACTCATGCCAACAAGCATGCAAATGAAAGAGAGCAGGAAACAGAAAACCTAAAATACAACCAATACTGCTCCCAATCAGAGACAAAAAATCTGCAAATGAAGGGACAAGAATTGACACTAATGTTATTAAGCAAATCGTCGCAGATCTGATGATGAAGGAAAACTCCCCTCTGCTAAACCTCCCTTCTAGGACTTCATAAACAGGATTAAGCATCAGTGGAAACGTAAAGAAAAGGTTCAGACATAGGGCAATCTGAACAAAATCTGTGATGCAATTTTTTCCCAAGTTAAGAGTTACGATATCTCTTGTTGCACTTCCAAAAGCAATATACCCGAATGCTCCGAAACCCCCATAAATGACAGCAATGAAGACAAATGCAACCCCCAAAACTCCACCAAATCTATGTTTTTTYTCCATTGCTAATTCAAGGGGCAAAATCATGCTTACCCCTTCAAATGCATAGATTGCTACACCCACTCCATAAGGAATAGCAGAKAAGCCAGTGAAGGCCYTAACATCGGGACCCGCAGTACTCAAAATGGATAACACATCTTGCATCACAACAGTCAGCATGGCAGAAATGTCAACAATATCTGCAAAAATACTAAAAGGGGCCAGATGGGTAAGGGTTCGAATCCCGCTCATGAYGAGCTCCAGTGGGAAGATAGCCCATATGAAGCCTACCTTCCTGGTAACACCCAACGAGGTAGACAAATAGACTCCATGGGGATTCAAAGGGGATTCTTGGGAATTGGAATTAGGCTGGGGTTTGGATCCTGTAAACATGTAAGACAGAGTATTCCCCATGAATATGAGATAACCRACACAAACTCCTGCCATGCAGAGGACCACCATGAAATCCACCATGGCTTTCCCTGTACTTCCATATACAGCAAAGCCCAGATCTCCAAAGCTGTCTATTTTATGGAATCCTTGCCTTTTGAGGGCTCTCTTAGACCACACCAACAGCATCATGCCATAATAGGCAATGCATGCCACCAATGTCAGTACAATTAGGCCTGAGAGCCATCCAGTCTTCATGAAAGTATAGGGCAATCCCAGCACTCCTGCTCCTACAATCGATATTAAAATATTCCCGAACGTTTTTCCAACAGAGGATAGATTTGCAGGAGGAGGAGGAGATGCTACCTGAGGAAGTAACGGAGATTTCTCTGTGGGTGCTTTCTGGGTCGCCATTCCCGGTGATTTCTCAGTCACTAGTGCAAAATTGAGATATACAGGAATGGCAGAAGCTCATCACTTAGCCGAATAGGGCTAAAATTTAAAGACCCTCAAGGCAATTATTAACAGTCCCATCAGACGACAAAGCTTTCATGTCGGAATCATTTCTGTGTAAGCCCGCAGATCTTTGAGGTTGGCACGACTCTTCGGCGCTAGATACAAGCAGCAAGATTCGTCTGACATCGATCCATTTTGAAGAAACGATCGTGAAGATTCACATTCTCAGAGTCATAAAATTTTAGCCACAGATACCTCCGTTTTCCTCATTTTTATAATTTTCTAGTAAGTTCTGGTAAACTGTATTGCTTCATAAATATTTCGTTTATCACGCTAAGCGCGTTTTTTCCAATCGTACTTTGAAAACGTAATTCGAAAGGACACACTTATTGAATGTTTTTTTTTAACAATCGTACGTTGAAAACCTAATTTCAAATCAACGTCGTAGTCTAACCATTCTATGAAAACATTTCTTAGGTGATGTTTTCCATGTACATTTGATCGAAATCTGGTAATCTGAATAATAAAAAATTTTAAGTGATTATTTTTGTGTAATTTGAGTGTTTTATGAGTTTTTTGCATGTTGAATTTATTTTTATATTAGGAAATGGATTTTAAACAACAAAAAATAATGATTTTATGCAAATTTATACCGTTCATTCAGACTAAAAATACCACGTCTTAGCCTAAACATTTTATGAAATATTTTTTTAGGTGATGTTTTCTGGGGACATTTGACAGAAATCTGGCTAGAAAATTGTTAAATCCTCAAATTAAATTTGAGTGATTATATTTGTGTAATCTTAGTGCCCCACGAATTTTTCAGCGTGCTCAATTCATTATTCAGAAATAGATTTTAAATAACAAAAAATATTGATTTCATACAAATTTATATCGCTCATTCACAAGAGAAATACCATTTCCATTTCGTAAAACAGTTAAACAAAATTATTCCAAAACAATTTATCCAATAGAGATTTTGTTTTTTTCCCAATAGTACCTTGAAAACTTAATTGGAAAACACTTTATCTGAGGACACACTCATGTTTTGGATGGAAATTTGTTTTTTCTCTAATCATCCTTAAAACCTAATTTGAATGCATAAATAAAGTCAACGTACACTATATACAAACTTAACCATTCAAATTTGCATTTCTATTGATAATATCCTAAAAAAACTAAAACTTAAAACCTTTAAACTACACTATTTAGAAACAATTTATTAAAAAACTCATTTTTTTAAATGAAAATTTTGTTTTTTCTGGTAAATTAGAAAACACTTTATCTAAAAACACACTCAATTTTTGGATGGATATTTTCTCCCAAAAATAAAAATTGTCATATAATTGCACCTTAATCAAGTATAACTTTATGGTAAAACTTTGTTCCAAAAGTTTTGGTCTATCAAAATTTTTGCTCCTGTAACTCTGTTTCAAAGATTTGAGTCTAGATAACTAAAAAAATAATTATTTAAGAGATTATTAAGAATATTTAATTTATTTATAAATTAATAAAGATCATAAAATATATTATTAAAGATTTTAATTTATTTTAAAATAATAAAAAAAATATATATATAAATGAATCAAAACAAAACAATAAACCAAATTTTTTGAGCCAAATGTTACATTAATTATTAAATTAATCAAAAATCATAAAATATATTATAAATAAAAATAATTACATTTCTGATTACCGTATAAAAAATGATATTTCCAATTTCGTGTGAAACGAGTCACTAATTACATATATTTAAATAAATTAATTATGAAAAAAAACAACTACTTTATGCTATCCTTTACACGTATAATAAAGACAGACGTACATGCTTTAAAAAGCATTTCCTATTAATTAATCATTTAGTTATAGCAGTGACAGCAATGATGGTTTAAATTGAATTTTTTTTAATATATATAATTTATTAGCAAAATTTGATTGAATTTAGTTTATTCTCCTTACCCAGATTCAATTCATGTAAATGGTATGCTAAAAATTCTTATTGTTGACTAGCCTATGGACTCTAAATGTTAAATCCTAGTTTTTTGAACAAATCATTGATTCATTTACAAGTTGTTCTACACTAGGTTCCACGAGTCCCCTGGCTATGATAAACCTTTGACCAAAACTATGAATGAACCTATGGCCATACTAGCCTGGAAACCTCTCTCCCTCTGCCTTTCACCCGATACAACTCTCCACTCTGCTCGCATTGTTCCATAGCTCTGTTTTTTTCTTCCTTTTGAATTGGTTGCTCTGACCTTACACTTACACTATCATTTTTTTTTCTCTACCACAATCTTCAATACGACAAGAAGAAAACTATTCTATCTCGAGATCCTCACTGATGGAGAGGGATGTCAGCACACTAATGAGTGCAACTGACAAGGCCCTCTGGAACAATGAGGACCTCTTCACCTCCACGGATGAGCTTGCCAAGCTTGCACATACTTTCTCCCATCGACCTAGGACATCTCACCAACTTCACTCTCCTTCTTTCCTTTCGACATCCACTCTAGTCCCACCCCACTACCCTCCATTGATTTCTACACAGTTTGAGCACCTTTCTTATCTACCAGTTGTGGTTTCCCCCCTCTGCCAGCCACCTTCTTCGATTTACACTCAGCCACCATCCTTAACATGCTCCTCTCCTACTCCTCTTCGCCCCACATCGTTTGATCCATCTATTACAACCTTTCTTCCTAGGGAAAAAACAAATAAGGTTCACTTGAGACCTATAGGATTACAACAGCCCAAACACTCTACTGGAGCTACCCATAGTGGCAGTTTAAAATCACAGCTCAGACCTTGGTGCTCCAAAAAATCTAAGAGGAAAATGGTCATGGGCGATGATATTGGACTAGAAGACTCGATCTCCTTAAGCCTCTGCGCTTTAGTGGGCATAATCTCTTATAAACACCTATGCGCTTTAGTGGGCATAATCTCTTATAAACACCTCTACCAATCTAAGCTAACAGATTGGTTGCAGACAACCTGGAGGCCCATCTTGGGCTATGTACCTGAGACCACATACCTGACACAAGGTTGGCTCTGCTTCAAGTTCAAAACACCAGAGGACTCTACATCCATACTGAAGCGGCTCTGGACATTGGACGGTGGTAGTCTCATGCTTAAACGCTGGCAGATCATCTTCGACCCCAAGCATGACTATTTCCGCTTGAGGCATTTCTGGGTCTTTCTTCCTAGACTACCTCTTCATCTTTGGAATAAAAAAGCTCTTGAAGACATTGGCAACACTCTTGGTCGTTACATCTGCGTAGACCTTCAGTGGCTCACAGGCTCAAATAAGAAGGTGGCTAGGGTTATGGTAGAGATAGACATTCATGATGGGCTACTTGAATGTATAGACATTGACTGGAGAAGCAAATTCTTTTGACAGAGCTTGGACTACCTAGGTATCCCTTTCAGATGCACTCTTTGCAGGAAAACGGGACACCTGAGAAATGTATGCCCGAGTCGCATTGATGAGGAATAGTCCGAGGAATCATTGCTCGAACTCACTGCCAGGATGGACTCTCCGATTGTGAATATYGTTCCTTCCTATCCTGACCTACCAGACTCTAGAGATTCATTCGCCTCAGACACGATCACCKGTAAGCTTAATTCAATCTGCCCTACTCTTTTCAACTCGCTTTCATCCTGGGAAATAAACCATTTAGACATTGCCTTTCCAGTGGTCTTAGATGCTTCCCCTCCTCAGCCCGCCTCAACTCTTTCTACTCCTATATTGGATGTTCCTTCCATGCATCCTTCCACTTCCATACYGGATGCGCCTACAATTCATCAATTGAACACTCCTTGCCTCACTTCCACTCCAGACTGCACCCAACGAAGAAGCACACCTGCGACACTTTCTTTACCCGTAACCTCCTCCTCAACTCCACTTTCTTCTGAGCCTTCGTCCTCTGCCCAACCCTCGGCCTCTACCCTGCGTGTCCTCTCCCCCGAATATTTTCCTTCTTCACAACTAGAGCCATCGAGCTTTGACTCTGTGCCACTTGAACAAGGGTTGTTACATAATCTGTTGAGCACCAGCGAAACACAACTAGGAGACAATACACTCAACGAGGTGATGGATACACTCCTTCCATCCTACAAAGAAGTGCATACTCCTTCCCCCCTACCTATTTACCTGGGGAAGTCGGTCCACTTGCAAGATTCAGAGGAAGGGAACCTGAGACATAGGATTACTACAAGTCTGGACCAGGGAAAAGCACATACCTGGTCAAGAGGGATTGCCTACAAACACTCTCCTATCAAAACTAGAAGTGCTCGTTGCAAAGAGGGGCCCTCACATTCCACTTCTACTTCTATTGCTACACAAACACAACAAACTGACATTGGGGTGCTTAGAGGCATGAAAGCCCTAGCGAGAAACAAATAGTGATCTTGCTCTCCCTCAATATCAGAGGGGTGGGCTCCCCCTTAAATCCTCTGCTTTCAGAACACTGCTCTTACTGACTTCTCCTGACATTATTTTCATCCAGGAAACATTGGTTGATGGACAAAAAGCCAAATCTTTCTTAAATAATTTACGACTTGACTGGCATACTTGCTTTGTAAACTCGTTGGGAAATTCTGGGGGGTTAGCTGCATCCTGGGACCCTTTAAAATTTGATTTAAACCCCTACCTGAGTTGTGGTGGTATCTTGCTAACTAGAACCTGCCTTTGGAACAATCTTCAGATCAACTTACTCAACTCTTACAGACCCTGCCAAAACAAAAAATTATTTTGGGATAGAGTGGAGTCCCGAGGATTGCTTGATCTCACGAACCTTATCATTGCTGGGGATTTGAACTTTACCACAAGCTCAGGTGAAATTTGGGGAGCCTTTGCCAACCAAGATCCCTTGGTCAATTTTTTCACTTCACTCTTCCAAATGCATCGATTGGTTGACTTCCCCCCGGATGTCTTGACACCAACCTGGCACAATGGCAGAGTGGGATCAGAGTATATAGCTAAAAGGCTAGATCGCTTCTATCTCTCTAAAAGTCTTGCTACAGCTGACGGCGGGATTAGATATGGGTGAACACTCATTATCTCTTAGACCACGCCCCGATCTTATTATAGTTTGGCTTACCAGCAGTGCTCTTTTCTTATCCTTTTAATTTGAATTCATGTTGGCTTCTTGAAAAAGATTTTTCTACTATTGTTAACTCTATATGGAAAGACCCTATATTCCAACAAGAATCGGGTATTCGGCAACGATTCATTTGGAAAATGAAACATCTTAAATTATGTATAAAAAGTTGGGCTACAAAGCATAGAATACTCATGCTACACAATTTAACTGAGTTAGAGCAAAAACTCAAAGAATTACATTAGACCGATTCTCTGGATGGGCTCGCAGGGGAAAAGCACCAACTATCAAAGCAACTTGAATTTGAAAGAAACAAGATACTTCTGGCTAATGAAGCTCTTTGGCGGCAACGTAGTAGAGCAAATTGGATTAGATGTGGAGACCTCAACAACAAAATTTTTCATCGTTTTTCCAGCTTGTCCAGAAACAAAAAACACATCTGGGATATTATTGATGATACAAGTACACTTCATAGTGGACAACATGCCATCAAGACAGCAGCTTTGAGCTATTTTAAATCTTTTTATGAAGCTAGAACACAAGCACATCTATAACCACATGTCTCAGTGGCTCAACTCTATCCTCGCTCTGTCGCAGCAGAGGATTCTTTGAACTTGGACAGCGCTTGCACAACACAGGAGGTTCTGACTACTCTTAAATCCTTCTCAAAAGATAAAAGCCTGGGCCCAGACAGCTGGATTGTTGATTTCTACTTACATTTCTTTGATCTGGTGGGGACGGAGCTCCTGGAGCTAGTGGAAAATTCTAGACTCCATGGTAAGATCTCTGGGGCACTTAATTATACTTTCTTGACACTTATTCCAAAAGAAAACCACCTGACTACTTTCGACGACTATAGACCGTTTGTACTTTGCAATCTCTGCTACAAGCTCATATATAAAATTATCACCAACAGAATTAAACCCATCCTTTCACGATCATTGTTAGGCAAAACAACTTGTTTTTTTAAAGGGCCGACAAATTGTTTATGCCATTGGCACTGCACAAGAATGCTTGCATAACATCAACCATAAAAAATCTCATGCTCTCATCCTCAAACTGGACCTAAAAAAATCCTTCGACTATATAGACTGGGACTTTCTCAGACTTATTTTAACTCAGATGGGCTTCAACCATTCTACTATTACTTGGATTATGTGTTGTGTCACAAGCGCCACATTTGTTGTGTTGGTTAATGGCGAACCTTCCTCCTTCTTCCACAGTGGCAGAGATCTGCGGCAAGGCTGCCCTCTCTCACCGCTTCTCTTCATATGTGTTATAGAAGGCTTAAGCCTCCTCCTCAAAAAAATCCAAGCAAAGGGAAGAATTACAGGGGTTAAAGTCTCCAGGATGGTCAAAATCCTACACCTCTTCTTCGGTGACAACGTTCTCATAATGTCTAATGACAATGCTCTTGAATGGAGGGTAATCGATGGTATCTTGAAGACCTTTTGTTGCTCTTTCCGCTTACTTATCAACTGGACAAAATCAACTCTCCATTACGCCAATATTCAAGATCAGGAATTGGATCAACTGAAGGCCATCTTTCCAAACACCTTCATTCACCTCTCACAAGGCCTACACTACCTTGGTTATTTCATCAAAGATGAACACTATAAGACCTCGGACTGGGACTGGCTCGTATTAAAGGTGGAAAAAAAATTAGGCCATTGGTGCAACATATGGCTCTCCATTGGAGGCCAATATACTCTCATTAAGGCTACCCTCGAAGGACAACTGGTTTATTGGATGACACTCACTGCTATACCCACACCGGTCTTGGATAAGCTCAAAAAAATTACCTTTAACTTTCTTTGGTCAGGCAACAAGGACCAACACAAGCTGCACCTCTACAATTGGTAAACCTTGGCTTCTCCAAAAAACAATGGTGGATGGGGATTTAGAAACATTTTTAATTTCAACAAAGCCCTGGTTGTCGATTCTCTCTGGCGCACTTTGACCAAAAATTGCATATGGACCTCTATGATTAAAGACAAATACTTGCTATATACATCAACTACATCTTGGCTCTGCACTGGTTCTACTCACACAAGGGCAGTGTCTCATACTTGGATAAATTTAGTGAAATCGGCTCACTGGATTCAGAAATGGTTACGTTGGAAGTCAGGCTCCGACCATTCCATAGTAATTGGTAAAGACTGCATTACTGGACTCGGACCTGCATCTATCATGTCCCCTCATTTAGTTGAACATGTGAATACAAAAAACATACACTTCCTATACCAAGTTGTGATATATAATGAACACAGAATTACGTCAGGTGGCTAGAAATCAGGCCACAACTTGGCACTACTGCCTGAATTGGTTGTGGAGTGGGACGATTACTTTCTGGAGCTCACTCGATCGGGTATCCATGTCCAAGCAGTGGAGGATCACATCATATGGGTAGGCATAGACAGATCGGGCCTCATCACAGTAAATAACATCTACACAACTATCAACAACAAAATTTGGCATAGTAATATCTTTGGATGGCGCATCAATTTCTGGACCTGGAAACTGCCACTAAAGATCAAACTCTTTAACTGGATAGTTGATGAAAATAAAATCCCCACCTAGGATAACCTCCAAAGGAAAGGTTGGACTGGCCCTAACTTATGCCAGCTTTGTTACAAGGATGTAGAATCAGTCCAACATCTATTCACACGGTGCCACTTCACTCGCCAAGTCTGGAATAAAATTACACTTGACCAACACATAACTACAACTTGGATTGGGACCTCTTTATCCGCCTGTCTCTCCCATTGGACATCCAACGAGCGCAACTACAAACATCTTCCACTTTTGGTTAACTGGTTTATATGGCTAGCCAGAAACAATAAGATTTTCGATAATAAATCCTCTATTGCAAACATTGTCGCTTATAAAACTCTTGGCTTGTTCCAAAATTGGAAAGACATTCACCTAGTCATTGGAAAAAAAAAGACATTAATTAGCCCTTGCATTGCATAGGACACACCCACGGGTTGGTTTGATGGTGCAACACATCACACTGGAACATTGTGTGGTGCAGGTGGTATGATTAGAACACATAAAAACTCCTTTTTCAGATGGACTTTCTGCGGTGGCCCGGGCACCAACACAAGGGTC
>JASDQU010109020.1:86100-104184 GCA_032191745.1 Picea mariana | reverse complement strand
CTTCATTCAACTCTGTAAAGATACATGAGTGGAAAAATTAAAAGAGAATGAGCAATCAACCTAAGTTGATCTTCCAAAGGTCTAAGTATTGTATCGTGAATCTCACTAACAAATTGTATCCATTTTACCATTAAAGAAGAATCTCCAAGTCTATGAAATTGAGAGAAGTTGACATGTATTTACTTTAACTTCTTACCTATTAAATGTCAAAGAGAAATAAAATAAACCCCAATTTGTGGGTGAAAATAATTCATTTAATATGATACTTTATCCTTATATATATAGTAGAGTAATAGTGGTTTTTAGAACAATGAAAGATAAACCAATTACTAAGAAGGTGGTGCTCTTCCCTAACCTTTACCAAAAGATGTTATGGTATGAATTATTTATGTTGGTAGATGGAATGACTTGAAATTGACGTCCCCCTACATCGATAATCCATATACATCATCAATGAAAATATTATTATAATCCATATTACTACATTTATAATAATGAGTTAATACATTATTATAATGTATTAGTAATATATTAATATTTTAATAATGTATAGATACCTTTTTAATATATTAATTCTTTAATATTAATGTTTTAGTATATGCTATTATAATTTATTAGGTAATGTAATTGTTTGTGTTTTATTACTACATTTATAATAATGAGTTAATACATTATTATAATGTATTAGTAATATATTAATATTTTAATAATATATAGATATTTTTTAATATATTACTTTTTTATTATTAATGTTTTAATATCAATATTTATGTTTTATTTATAAAATATTTAATACATTAATATATTTAATATATTAATTCATTAATAGATTTATGTATTAATGATGTTTTACTAATGTATCAGTATATTAATACATTAATGTATTAATATATAAATAATGTTTTACTAATGTATTAATATATTAATTAGTAATAATGATTTAATGTATTAATGATGCTTTAATATATTAATGCATTAATGTAATAATATATTAATGTATTTAATACATAAATGTATTAATATATTTAATTTATTTAATGTATGCGTGCATTAATGTATTTAATACATTTAATACATCAATATATTTAATACATTAATGTATTTAATATATTAATGCATTAATGTATTAATACATTAATGTACTAAAACATTAATGTATTAATTCATTAATATAATAATGTATTAAATACATTAAATACGTAGATACATTAAATATATCGATACATTAATGTATTAATACATTAATGCATTAATATATCAAAGAATTATTAATACATTAATAAATTAAAACATTATTACTAATTAATACATTAATATATTAATGTATTAAACATTAATGCATTAAAGTATTATTAATACATTAATACATTATTACTAATTAATGTATCAATTAATACTAATTAATATTAATTAATATATTAATGCATTAATACATTAAAGCATTAATACATTAATGTATTAATACATTAAAGCATTAAAATAATAATAAATTAAAGTATTATTATTAATTATTAATTAATACATTAATTAATTAATGTATTTAATGTGTTAATGTTATTTTAGGCATGTTGATCGTCAACTAGCAACAACCACATTTATGTAAAAAGTGGTTGATATACGCCGATCGTCAACTAGCAACAACCACATTTATGTAAAAAGTGGTTGATATACGCCGATCGACGCCATTAATTTAAAAAAGTGGAAAATGACGCCGATCAACATATATCAACCACTTTTTACATAAATGTGGTTGTTGCTAATTATAGTCTTTGTTTATTATGAATAATTTTTACTCTTTTGAGTGTTTCAAATTCTGTTATCCACTTATTATAATTTGTTTTAATGCATGATGTAATCTTATAATTTGTTTTCTTGTTTTCTCTTATACTCATTGTTCAGTTGTGAAGCCCAATTATCTTCCTCATTATCTTTGTAGTCTTTATTTATTTTAGATATTCTTTGTTCTTCTGAGTATCTCTTAGATTCACTTTTAGGATTTTTGTTATCCACAAATGAAATAATAAGGAAAGACAATTACCAACTAAAAGAATTATAATCTCATTACTCATATAGTTGAGATCAAGTTAATATTCAATAAAAATTGACAAATAATAAATATTTGATACAAAAGAAATAAATTGTAATTAATTTTTATTAATTCTACATAGTATTTTAATTAAATATTTAAATATAATAGATTTTAAAGAAATAAATTATAATTAATTTTTATTAATTCTACATAATATTTTAATTAAATATTTTAATATAATATATTTTAAATAATAAGAAGAAGAACAAAAATGAACAAATAATAAATATTTAATACAAAAGAAATAAATTATAATTAATTTTTATTAATTCTACATAATATTTTAATTAAATATTTTAATATAATAGATTTTAAATAATACGAAGAAGAACAAAAATGAACCAATGCAAAGTAGAACAATGGAATGATTAAGAAAATTGATGATATTTTTTATGAAGAGAGATTATGGAGTGAGTTTCGAATGAAAATAGATGCAATCAATAAAAAAATCAATCAAAACACGGCATGGTGACAATTTAGGTCTTCCTTCCATATGGGTGATATTTGAAGAGTTGATAGAAAGGAATTTCGTGATTATTGAAGTTTTGGGTCATGCTCAATTTTCTATGCTCATTTATGTTGCAACTAAGCTAGGGAGCACTCAACATGAGATACACAATTGTAAATGGAAACACCATACAAGATAGAACCAAAGGTTGGCATGAAGAGACACAATATGGAGAAAATTAGAAATATTGAGAGGAATTTTAGAACATAATCAAATTTCATCCCACAAGGAGAATGATGAAGAAAGGAGTAAAAAAACTATGGGTATAAAAGAAAGTGTTCCCTACAAGGAAAGACAAGATGGAGGAATTGATAAAAACATAATAAAGGTTGTAGATTTTTGAAGGAAATGGAAATGTGAAGTGTTTGAGGATCGAGACTCGAGACATCATTAAAACTGAGAAATAAGAGATGAGATTTTTTACGAAGAGAGATTATGGAGTGAGTTTCAAATGCAGATAGATGCAACACTTGTTTATACCATTAGTGGGTTGATAGAATTCAATATAAAAAAATTCACCATAAATGATATTACAAGTTGTGAGTGCATTTCCCTCTTCTGTCATCCTATCATCTTAACGATGTCTCCCTACAACAATTACAATAATCAATTAATGAAAAAATAAAAATCGATAAAATCAATTCCATTTATGTTAGATAAGAATTTTATCAACAAATGATCTCATTGTGAATATCTCAAACATCCTTCGAGATTGGCTAAGAGGTGGAGCACTTGCTTGGATAAATTTCTTTGAGGAAATAACAAGAGATAGGGTGGCATAAGTAGTTGTAGAAACCATGTATGAAACCACTATAGATGTAACTATAGTAGGTGCAACAGTAGTTGATGCAATGGTGGATGCAACAAGGGCGGTCACATGGAGGTTAATTGGTGTAGGATAGATGGGTGTAATGATAGTGTATTGATCAAATAGAACAAATATTGGGGTGGGTACTTAGAAAACCCCATATTTTGTAGGCTTTAATGAAGTACCATGCTGGGGGAGTACCCTAAGGGATGGGGAAAGGTGTGAAACCAATGGATTGGACCTATATTGTGTCATGAATGATGTGTGTGTGGGATGTGAAAGGAAAGACATATGGGGTGAACTAAATAAGAATTATGGGGCTTGAATACACATTTCCAATATGTTATATTAGCACATAAACACGAAAAATAGACAAAATAAGATAACATTTTTTACATTAAAATCATACTTAAGTTAACACATGATACTTGGGCATGGGGTGATCGATCCACCCTAAGCAGATATGGATGCTAAGTCTCTTCAATGAAAACCTATATAAACAAAACAACATATTAACTTATATCTCATAAATAACTTGGACATTTGCTAAAAAACGAATTTATAAAGCCTTCTAAGTGTTTATTGGAGGAGGAAAGCTCTAATTTAGCACCATGAGACATTAATATCCATTCAATTCTCATTAAATTATTAAACTAAATATTATGTAATTTGATGAGGCAAGAACACTAAACACAAGGAAAATACCATGCCAAATTAGAAGGGGAAGACAGAGGTGGACAATGAGGGAGTGATTAAGTGTCTATATTTTAACGTTCATATCCTAGACTTACATTCAAAAAGAATTTAAGATCAAGATGGATGCCTCTATAAATGAAATAGGTTCAATTTTGATGCACCAAAAAAACCCCTTTAAATACCGCTTTCAGATATTGTAAGGAGTTGTTCTGAACTACTCAATTATGATCATAATATGAATACATTGGCTTAATAAGTGAATCGTTATTGATATTTTTTCTTCAGAAATATATATCTATTCACAAAATCACAATCTTATTAATATTTTCTAGGTAGAAAGAGAATGCATGTTATATGAAGCATACAACTTAATTGCAACAATGTAACATCACATTTAAGTATCAAAGAGGTAGAAAATATAATGTTTCATATTTCACCTACAAGAAAAATGATGGTGGATTGATAGTGTTTATATAGAATTTCAAAAGAAATTCATGAGCAACGTCCATACCTTGCATAGATTTATGCAATCTTGCATGACTCGTGATAACCCTATTCAATGAATTGTTCTCCAACTACCTTTTGAATGAGATTTTGTATTTATTAGGGATTGTTTTTGTTCCTCTATATTATCATCAACATTATAGTGAGATGAAAATCACTCTTAAACTTCATGGTATAATGGATTAAAAAAAAAGGAAATTCGAAATTTTGGAGGCAACTCTTATGGATAAAACGAAGTAGTTGAGTCTATTGGTATTAATAGACTTCCATGAGGATTGTTATTAATAAACTTCCTTAAAGGTTTAAGGAGAACGAGTTCAAATAATGAATATATAAATATAGTCATTAATTAACTAAATATATGATCATGTTCATATCATACATGAATATAGTTTCACTATAGTAATTCACACAAAAATTTTTGAACTAGTTTGATTATACTTTGTTTTACCATCATTAATCATCCTCAATCAAGATACTAAATAAATTGCTACAAGATGAGATTAGGATTTCCTTCCATATCGAAACATATGGTCAATGGAACATGTGGAGAGGCACAATGGAACATGCTACAAAAATTGCTTCATCAAGTGTTTGGAGAATATGTGGCTTGTTACATCGATGGAGGTGTCTCATCTGCAAAGAGTTGTACATGCCAAAAAATCAAATAGAATTACAAATAATTTAATTTTATGTTTAAAAAATATTAGCAATGTAAAAATTAAATATATAACATCATAGTACAATGGATCTTCATGGGAAGCTATAAAAATGAACCATGTTGAAGTAGTCTATGTGTGAAGGATGATACCATAGTCCTATGTGTGATGGATCATTGCAGCTATGTGAGACATTCTCTAGCTTACAAACCTAAGAGAAATTCCTGAGAAGGGTGTGTAGTTCCTATCTGAGACAGAACTGGAATGTAGAGATGACCTCCTCCATACAGAGAGTTGAGAATAAATACAGATGGTTCTCCTGTGTAACAAAGTGAGAAAGGTGCTATGCAGAGTTGGACGTGCCAATGGCTGAGCACAAGGTGAACATGTGAAATCCCAAAGTGTTGGGTGCATCGTCATTAAAACATAAATGAAGATGATGTATTAGCCTCCTCTGAGCATAAGAGTTGACGAGAGACTCCATCCTGTGTAATGCAGTGGAAAGGAATATCTGTTGAGTGGACGTTCCTATGGACGAGCATAGGTGAACATGATCCTAGTGGTTAAGCACTAGTGAAGAAGTGGTTCTTCTACGTAATGCAATGAGGCAAAAATATGGACATCCCTATGGATGTGCCCCTAGTGGATGAGCACTAGTGGGTGTATCATATCCCTAATTGTAATGCAAAGGGTATAGGTCGGCCCCACCTTAATGTGACTGGTAATTAATGTAAAAGATAATTAATCTAGTTAATATTAATTATATTGTAAGCTAGTGAGGTCATCCCTATTGTGCCAATAGACACTTCCGTTGACAGGTTCAAGTTAGTATAAGTAAAGGTAAATTCCCCATCGAGGAAACACATCTTTCGTGTGAGTTTGGAAATTTCAACAAGTACATCTACTTGGGAAAAGTGTGCACCTCTCTTGGGCGCTAGTCTTTTTGGGTTTTTAAGCACCCTCTCATGTGCTAGTTTTTCTGGGTGGTGGAGGTCTTTCTATTGAAGAATATAGCAAAGGAGTGGCTGGGTTTTCTTCCCTTGTTGAGAAGAGTTTCTGAGGATACTTCTTGTGTATTTGTGCATGGTGTTTCTTCTTGTGATCTTGGTGGCCGCAAGACAATTGTTTATGGTTTAATTACTAGCACAGCCGCTAACTCGCGGCTGGTGAACGCCGAAAAGAATCGGCTGGTAATGTTTGCGCAGTAAAAATTTTCCGTGTAAATTCATGGCGTAGTAAATAGTTAAAAAATAATCCTAATTGACACAGTATTAATTAACAGTCTAATATTTTAATTTTTGTTAATCACTTACGTGGCAATCAGTTAGCTATTAAAGTAATTTTTAAATATGATTAGGTAAATGTAAAAAAGTAAACACATAAACGGATGTCTTTATAATAGCTAGGAAGTTAATGATTGAAATCACAGCCATTTATTTTGTGTGACTACTAAGAATATTCCAGCCATATTTAATCCTGTCCATAGAAAACTTATTAAGCACTAAATCCCTATTAAATCTGCCCATTGTCAATAGGTGTACGCCTTTCGGCGTAAAAATGATAAATGGAATGAACTTCAAGCTTAAGCCTAGCTTATTGAAAAATCAACACTAGTGGTCCAAATCTTATCTCAAGTTGAGGCGTTTCGGAGTGAATTAGGCATACAAATAGGAGAAGGTAGCCCTATCAATAGGTTACCTTCTCCTAGATAACCCATTGGAATGCACTAATGTCAAAATAATTGACATGGAGATCCATAATGAACTTGATCCTTGATTTATGAAGAAAATACAAGGTGTCCGCATGGTATGATGGATATCATAAGAAAAAGTAGTTTGTCATATATTATTCAGCTCCACGTGTTAAGGAAATCATTTGGAGTCAATAGAGGCCCAACAAGCTTGCAAAGCTTTTTGCGATAACATCCTGTTTATAATTTGTTTTAATGCATGGTGTAATCCTAATGATTAGGAAGAAAGTTAGTAACTAAAAGAATTATAATCTCATTACTCATATAGTTGAGATCAAGTTAATATTTAATAAAAATTGACAAACAATAAATATTTAATATAAAAAATATATATTATAATTATTTTTTATTAATTATACATAATAATTTAATTAAATATTGAAATATAATAGATTTTTAATAATAATAATAAGCAAAATGAACCAATGCAAGGTAGAACCGTGGAATGATTCAGAAAAAAACATGTAGCTCAAACCTATTGGAATTAGGGTGCTTAAGTTTTATATTGACAAACACATTTTATTGAATGTGTATTCACATTTATGGAAGCCATGGAGAATGACGTATATTTTCTTGGTTGTTATTTTATTTGATGAATGTACTAGGGTCGAATGATCGAAAGTTATTGTTCTTGTTTATGGTTTCCTGGCATGGACTAAAATTGGTGCTACTTCACAACTTCACAACTTGATCGTCTTCGTATTGCGAAGATCGTCATAGACTTGACACTCATAAAAACAACTTTACTTTCGGGAAAAGTAAAGGTGTCTTTACTTTCAGGAAAAGTAGTTATGAAAAAGATGTCGGAAAACGAAATTCGTCGACAAATGTGGGTTCAACTTTATAGTTAAGTGGAACTTGTATTTTTGTTTGTCCGACGATTATCCCTTCTCGGTTCCTTTGCCAAAACTTCTGGGTGATGTAGACAGGAGGTTCTAACGAGGAGTATTTCCCACCAATATGTTTCAGTTTAAATTTGAACCTTAAATGATTCTGGTGTGCAACAATCATATCTTCCTGTAGATGCAGAATAAAATTTGCTTTGCGTTGCTCCCAGTATTTTCTTGGACAAAAATTATCTATTTTTGTTAATCACCACTATAAAACTTTTTGTGAAATTGTGAAATTATCTAATAATACCTCTTTCCATCCTGACCACTTCTCCTCAACTAGATTAGATGGATCTCCATACATAGTTATTTCCCCTTTTTCTTGGCAGAACTGCAAGATCAATTGGTAACTATTCCATGTCAAATAGACTGGGCCAAAGTCTACATAAGACAGATTCTAGCCATCTATTTTTGTAGTGTCAAGCCATACATCACCTAAAATTTTTAGTTTATGATATGCATCTTCGAGACACAAAAAAACAAATTTCTCCCATCTCTCAAGTATTTCAATCTTCATTGGAGAACTTTGGATTTTCTAGATGAGGGTAATTGCTCGATATTTTTACACAACTTCTTTTCTTGTATAGTCCTTTTTACACAACTTCTTTTCTTGTATAGTCCTGCTGAAAACATATTCAGCTCCAGTTGATGTTTTTCCCTGGTCAACATGTAAGCAACACACTTTAGATAATCAGGCTTGTAAACAATTTCAAAGTCAAAATTTTGCAACGAGAGAAACCATTTCATAATCCGAGAGTTATACTTAGTCATCAAATTCTCGTTCTTGAAAATGTCAGGCATTATCTTAATATCAGTTCTAATTGTAAATTTGACTAGATTTAAATATAATTTGAAATGGTTCACAATATTTTTGACGGCTAATGTCTCTTTTTGGCTAGAAGGTTAATTGATTTCATCTCCTTTAAACGAACTAGAAGCATATCCACAGATTTCTTCTAATCTACCATGCTTCTCAATTAAAACACCACCCCATGATTTGTTTGATGCATTTGTTTCTATAATAAATTCTCCAGTTCCTTAAGGAAGGGACAAAGCATGAAGTTGTTATACTTTTCACAGCGCTTTTCATTTCTTCGTTCCAACTTACAGGGTTTTTCTTTAACTGTTGCTAGAGAAATTTTAGGATCATATTTTAGGACATGATGAGAATTACCTATCCTTTATTGATTTTGAAGCCCAAGAATTCAATTTTAGTCTTCCCAATATCCATCTTACTTTTTGATATTACCAATCCATGATGGAAGACTAGTTTTCTTTTTTATAATTTTTTTTTTTTTTTTAACTTTCTTTTTTATACTCTTCACAGCTCTTTTCATTTCTTCGTTCCAACTTACAGGGTTTTTCTTTAACCGTTGCTAGAGAAGTTTTAGGACATAATCCTGGAGAATTACCTATCCTTTATTGATTTTGAAGCCCAAGAATTCAATTTTAGTCTTTCCAATATCCATCTAGTAGAAACCTAACTTAATGTCAAATTTATTGATTATGGTACATCCTACCATGCTTTGTAGAAAGATTGAATTATTTGGAAGAGTATATATTATAGGATGCAAGGCTTTATTCAAAGGCTTAAAATTGACAACTAACCTAGGTTCCCCTCTTTTTATTTCGGAATGTTTATTAACTACAAATGCATGGCATGTCCAAGGAATTTTGGATGGTTCAATGAGGCCAATTTGCAGAAGGACTTGTATTTATTTTTCACATAACTCTCTTTCATATGTGTAACATCCCTGACCACCAACAGGCTGGGCCATGCTACTCCAACAAACTTTGATCTTCTCAAGCTCTAATATCCTTTTGTAACATACCCAGCCTCCCAAGTCGGGTCATGTCATTGAAAAATTTCATGCTGTGATACCATTTTGTAACATCCCCGACCACCAAGAGGTAGAGCCATGCTACTCCAACAACTCTGATATTCTCGAGCTCTTATACCAATTTGTAACATACCCAGCCTCCCAGGTTGGGTCATTCCATTTAAAACTTTTACGGTCTGATACCATATTGTAACGTCCCTCAGACCATCCTCACCAGGGACAATGCCAGTACTCCAAACCCAAACTACTCTGATACTAGATGATTAACACTACCCATGCCCATGCATAGACCTTCTGGGATATGGAAGACATATCTCTTTGCAGAAAAAATCACACATAAACTTAATGCAAAATAAACAGATATAACATGAAAGCATACATGCAATGAAACACATGATATTATTATAAGAACCACAAACATGCACTAAAATACATCATTAACCATTAAGCACAAAATTATACTTATCTCTTAATTGTAGTGCACCGACTGCGTGCAGACCTTCCACAAACCTCCCAGCCTTAGACCATGCTTCTCATCACTCTCAGCAGTGGGTCACCCCCGAGCTAGGAGTATACTACACCCAAAAAGAGATTCCTAGGCTAGGCAAGGACAACAAGAAGTTGCACCAATCTACACGAAGGATTTCCTCCAAGGAGCCACTTATGCCCACCTCTCATAAAATCTCATTCCCCACATGCCTGCCCCACCCTAGAAGTATAGACCTTCATTGTCACATAGTCCATCGACTACTCCACCTCCCTTCCAGGGCTTCAACAACAGGTCGAACAAAAATTCTCACAGCTTTGTAGCTTCTACTGAACTCCCTCTAGGAGAACTCACTTTCGCAACAACTCTCTCACTTGAAGAGAGTTTCTCACTGGCCTGAAAATGTGCCTCTTCAACCACGGGCCTGAAAACACGTCTCTTCAAACCACAACAACAAATCGGGTAAGGCAAGGGGACAAATCAATAAATTACAGAGGTTTTCAAGGGCATAAATGGCTCTGACTGCGTGCTTGTTCAGTGCGTGTGTGAACTGCAAAAGGGATGACAAGAATATTGAGTATGAACTCGTGGGGAAAATGGCTAGACAAAACATAGGTAACCTGCAGGGTACATGTTCAACAAGATATCAGTTCAAGCTCGTTGCAGAGGTTTTGGATGGTCAAGGGTTCAAGAATGGCATTCCAGGTTTTACTGCTTCCTGCTAGCTACGTGCATAGGTGTAAGGAATGGAAAAAGGATCCCCGAAAAGTCAAAATATCCACATATATTTACATGTTCCTGAGATGACACATGGATCTCATGAAGCATGTTCCCCTCCATTTGGAAGTTGTTCTCCTTCCCCAAAGGAACTTAGGATAATTTTATATCCTCCTCACAAAATTTAGAATAATAATATATATTATTCTATAGGATTTAAGCTCTTAAGATTAGCCCCTTTTCCAGCCTCTCAACCCCCTCCCTTACCCATCCTAATGGAGCTGAGTTCCCCATACTCTTTCATTGTGGTCAGTCTACACGCAGTGATGCTTTTATATTAATGATTTGAGTATTTACATATACAAAATAGGCTCCTAACCTTAGCATCCTAGGCTCTATGGCTCAACTAGCACATAAGTCTCCTAACTTATCATTACTTGACTCACTAGCCTATGGAACATATTTACAATTTCTGATTAAAATTTAGCATTCGGCCTTGGGGTATTATGATGCCCTCCCCTTATTTCCGCAATGTCCTCAATGAAATTCTTTTACACCATATCAACAATATTTTCAAAATCTTAGAAAAGAGGCAGGTATTCTGCCCTCATTGCATCCTCATGCTCGCGAGTAGCATCCTCGGGACTGTACCAGGTCCATTGGACCTTTACAAGCCATATGGATCGATTACAGAGATGTTTGATTTTATGGTCAAGAATGCATACCAAATACATTTGGATAGCACCTTCTTTCTCCACCTGAATCACATTACAATCAAATACATGATTAGCATCAAGTATATATTTCTTGAGCAATGATACATTGAATAAATTATGAATAGACATAGATGTAGGAAATGCAAGCATATAAGCTACTAAACCAATCCTCTCTAGGATTTCAAATGGTCCACAATATCTAGTTGCCAACTTGGAATAGTTTCCCAACTTCAGTGAACTTATGTTGGCCTTAATATTCAAGAATAGATGATCACCCACTTTAAAATCCCTATGAGTTCTACACTTGTTAGCATAGATGTGGATGAAGGGTACCCCAATGCACTTCATCGTTGATAGCGATAGCCAAAAGAACCTCATCTCAGCAGAGGTTGTCAATCGACTCGCCCTGCCAACAAAGCCACACCCGCAACCCTACACCATTGGATGGCTTCTCCAAGGAAGAAAAATCTGGGTTAGTCAACAATGTCGCCTGTCATACGACATCAAGCCCTTCAAAGACGATGTGTTGTGTGATGTTGCTCCTCTCAAAGTTTGTAATGTTTTTTTGGGCCAACCATATTTATGGAAATCCCATGATGTATATGAGTCTAGGTGTCACAGTGTTATTATTACTTTGAACAAGAAATTGTACAGGATACCAGAGGCAATCCCACATAGCGTTATTTCCTTGATCTCTGCCAAGAAATGTAGAAAGGTCATCTCTCATACGGGGGAGATTGTCTTCTTTGTGATTCACTCTCAGAATGAGTGAAATATATCAGCCACATCTAGGGTCTCCACGACCGACCTCTCCACACAGTAGAATCAAGTGGATAAGGTCGTGGAAGCATACTCGGATATCTTGTCCTCACCTACTGGGGTACCTCTACAATGTCAGGTCAAGAACCCCATCGATATGAACCTTGATTCATCATTTCCCAATGGGATAGTCTACCATTTCTCTCTATTAGAGAATGAGGAGATCAAGTGACAGATCCAAGAACTTCTCCACAAGAGGCACATCCGTCCTAGCTCATCACCTTGCAAGAGTTCAATCGTGCTGGTACAGAAGAAAGTCAAAACTTGGTGACTCTGCATTGATTACCGGGCCATGAATAAAATCACACTCAGAAACTGGCACCCGATTCCCTGAATCGACGACCTCCTTGATCAGCTCATGGGGGCCAAATACTTCAGTAAGATTGATCTGATTTTTGACTACCACCAAGTCCCGCTAGAAAATATATATGTATGGAAGACTGCCTTCAAATCAAAGGAAGGTCTTTTCGAATGGTTGGTCATTCCCTTTGGCTTGAAAAATGCTCGAGCTACTTTCATTAGGATGATGGATGATATCCTGGGACCATTAACCAATACTTTTGTAGTGGTGTATCTAGATGAAATTCTCATTTACAACAAGACTTAGGTAGAACACTTGCATCATATTCAATAGGTTCTGCACACCATGCAACAACAAAAGCTATACACAAACTTGGAAAAATTCTCCTTGGGAATGGACATGGTCCATTACCTGGGCTACATCATTGATAAATAGGGTGTACATATGTATCCAGCCAAGATCCAAGTCATTCGTTACTGGCCAGCCCCAACCAAACTCATTGAACTTCAGAGCTTCTTGGGCCTTGCCAATTTCTACTGCATGCTTGTTTTGGGGTTCTCCCATATTGCATGCATCGTCAGCCAAGTAACCAGGGGTGGTAGTAAAGAAAAATTTGTGTGGGGCCGGTCCCAACAACAAGATTTTGATGATTTGAAGCAATGCTTGTGCTAATACCTATTATTTTCACTACCATACCTGCAACAACCCTTTAAGATCGAGATAGATGCTTTAGACTATGATGTGGGTGTCATTCTCACTCAGTACGACCACCCCGTGGCCTATCATAGTGAGACACTATTAGATGTTGTCTGTAAGTATACTACTTACTACAAAGAAATGTACTCCATTGTGAAATCTTGTCGCCAATGGAGACATTACATTCTTGGGATGGAGACATTCATCCACACTAATCATAAGCCACTCCAGTTCATGAAGACATAAGGAAAATTGCAGAATGACCACCATCAAAAGTGGTCAACATACTTGCAGCAAGTCACCTCAACATCAAGTATAAAACATGAAGCACCAACCCTTTCACTGATTGCCTCAGCAGACTAACAATCGTGACACTCACCATGGTGCTAGACTCTTGCGTCCATGAGACCTCTGGATGGCCCCAACTCTATGAGATAGACTTGGACTTCCCCACTACCTACTAAATGTTGGGCATAAACAAACTTTTCACTAATTTCCATCTTCAGGATGGGTTACTATGTCGTCTGGGCCATATCTATGTTCCATCAAGAGAGCAAGCAAAGTTGATCTAGTAAGACAACTACAGTCGGGTGGAAGGACAATTCAACGTTGAATAGACAGAGGAAATGTTGTAGAAACATTTTTACTGGCCAAAATTTCAACAGGAGGTCAACAAGTATATCAGGTCTTGCACTGCTTGCGCTATTGCCAAACTGACGACTAAGAAACAAGGCATGTACAACTCTCTACCTATTCCTGACATGGCATGGTTATCCATATTCATGGACTAAATGTCAGGCCTCCCATTCACCAAGTGGGGAAATAACTGCATTTTTATGGTTGTCGATCGCTTTTGTAAGATGGCGATTTTGGACACCTCCAAGAAGAGCATCATAGCATAGGTCACTACCAATCTCTTCTTTAAAAGAGTCTAAGTACATTTCCGAATCCCACAAACCATTGTCTCATATTGGGATAGTTGATTTCTTAGTACATTCTAGTCGAGCCTCTGGTCACTACTGGACACCAAGATCAACAAATCCATGGCCTTCCACCCCCAAATAGATGGCCAAACTGAGGTCGTAAATCGAATGACTGTGCATATCCTACACATGTATAATTCCAAGAACCCTCACACATGGGATGAGATTCTTCCCTATGTCCAACATAACTACAACCGATCCCTGCATAGCTCAACTGGCCACAACCCCTTTCAGGTGGGGTTGAGATTCCATCCATTGGGTCGCATAGATGTTGCACTACCCCTTGTGGTCACCTCGACCGACTCATCTCCTTCTCCAACTGAAGCTCACAAAGCCACCCGGTTCATTGAGAATATCCAACACATCCGCCAACAATTTCAGGATATCCTACAAAAATCCAATGACAAGTACAAGAAACTTCATGATCAACACCAAGTGCCACATAAGTTTTTGGTGGGCGACAAAGTTTGGTTGCATTTGCAGAAAGAATGCCTTATCAGACCCCATTGGAATATTATCCCACTCTATTATGGGTCGTACAATATCACCAAGGTTGTGGGTGATAATGCTTTTGAGCTCAACGTTCCTCCTTTCCTTGGCCGACACCCAATGTTCAACGTGGATCTCCTTCGACCTTATTTCCCACCATTAATGGACACCTCAGAGATAGCAGGACAACTGACATCAACAGAGCTCAACCCCAACTGCATACAATAGGAATCCAATGATCAGTTTGTGGAAAAACAGGTCAAGGGCACTCGGCAACAAAGGATCCATCTTTATCGAGCTATCAAAGCAGGGCAACTCCTATACCAAGGCAAGTGGCTCCCTTGGGTCCAAATTCAACAAATATTTCCTCATCTAATGGGGGCACTCAATGCAATGGAGACCATTGTTTCCTAAGGGGCGAGGATTGATCCATATGGATGTCAGTAGCCTCCCACCTATTCCAACTAGCTCATTTTGACAGTTTTCCAGTTCGACAGTTTTTCCCTAGTTTTCGGGTCCCTCACTTCTCGGGTCGTTTTGAGGCCCTGAACAACGTTTTTGGGGCTCGCCACAATCAAAATGTGTAGGGATATTAACAAAAAACATGTGTAATCCTCATATAGAACTTTCCAATGGGCTATCGTGCACCTACAACGAAGATCGTATGCAAAAGTTATGACCCCGGGAAGTTGTTGTACTAACTTACCCAAACAGGGCCCACATGACTTTTGACGCTTCATCTCCTGGGGTTAGGTTTTTGGATGTCTATGGTTTTTGACATTCCTCTTTATTGTAAAAATGACTTGAGAGCCTCATTGTAATCATCTTCTGGCGAATGAGCACAACCGTCACATCTCTTTTCAGAGATAAACCAACACCATTCTAGCAAACTTGTTTTCCACTAAATTTCACAGTTTCATCTTATTTCCTTATTGAACAGAAATTGATTTTATTGTATATCTGTTATTCTGTGTTAAGCATATTTTTATAATAATCTGTATTCATTTCATTATTCTCATAAAATACGGATCAAATGAGGTTGGATAAATCATATATTAGTTATAGAACTCTCTATGAGCAAGCAAAAGATGGAGAACATCTTAGAAGAACCAAATAGAAAAAGATGGAGAACATCGTAGAAGGACAAAATAGATAATGATAGGTTCTCCTACATTCTTATTTGGAAGAAATGTGCCTTATAACCAACTTCACATTACCAATTCAAATCGAATTACTCTTTGGACTATTAAATATTAATAATAATCCGAATACACCAAATTGGTGTATGAAACTCCTTTGTTTGTGGGACAAGGGACCCCCTGGACCCAACATACGATACTCAACATGTAAATAGGTCAAACAAAGGTATGGATCCAACTTTCACTTAAAAATTAAGGTTTAATCTAAACATTTTATGTTTTTTACTATTTTTGTTACTCACCACTATAAAACTGTTTCTGAAATTGTAATTCTATGTTTAAAATAAGTTTTTGAATGCATAAATAAATGCTAAAAAAATTTCCAACAATAGCTTTAAAATATATATATAAATGATTAAACATTAATTCCAATTACCTTAGTCATGACTATAAATTAAATTGTACAATGGTCATGCTCACAAACGGTTATCAAATTGTCACGGTGACAAACGGTTTTCATTGACCAAGTTTGAAAATTAAAAACAGTTCTGAAGTAAATGAAATTGTCCAATTGTCGGCCCAAAAGACTCTTAGGTCAATTGGTGGGCAGGTACATTTATCGGTATAAAATGCACAATGTGGCCATTTAGGATCGCATCTCATCATTCTCTTTCTCATCGCCGACTTCTCATATTTACATTTTTTTTTCTTGGTGGATAGCAACAGCATAATCTGATAAATATTTTCTTCTTGGCTGATATCATCTGCATAATCTGATACATATCGAGAAGGATTTTCCATGGCGGAGTGGATGACGAGCAGCGAGGAGGATTTCATGAGCGACGATGAGGAGTATTTGATGAGTGGCGATGAGGAAGATTCGATTAGCAGCGATGAAGAAAGTGAAAGGTATGAGCAGTACCAGCCCTACCAAAAATCTGTTTCCACCTCCATCCCTGTCGCCGCACAGAAGATCAAGCTCATCACAGAAGAAACTTTATTGCTAGCACAGAGAGGATTTACGTAAGGTGATGGATATCCTTTTTGTAAAGGAACAAGTTGCTCGCACACTCTTAATTCACTATCACTGGGATTTTGAAAGATTATTTCTTGCATTTGGAGAAAGAGGAACTGACTGGTTGTATTCACAAGCTGGTGTTGCGATTAGACCGGTATCCACAAATTTTGTAGTTACCATCTGCAGTGTCTGTACAGAAGAAGATTTGAAGTAGGAGGATACGACAATGATGGATTGTGGTCACACATTTTGCAATGCCTGTTCGACACATCACTTTCTTATTCAGATAGACGAGGGATAGAGCAAGCGGATTACGTGTATGGCTCCCGAATGTAATGTCATCTGTGACGAATACATTATAAGAAAGCTAGTCACTGCAAAAGATCCTGAAGCAGCCCAACGCTTCGATCGCTTCCTATATAAGTCTTATATTGACGATAACCAAAAAGTGAAATGGTGCCCTAGTGTTCCCAATTGTGGAAATGCAGTCCTTGTTGAAGAAAATGTTTATCGTGAGATCCAGTGCACTTGTGGACATCAATTTTGCTTTAATTGTTTGTGTCAACCACACTCTCCTTGTTCCTTCTTGATTTGGGAGCTTTGGGATAAGAAATGTGAGGACGAGTCTGAGACCAAAAATTGGATTGTAGTGGATACCAAGTCCTGCCCCAAGTGTGGGAAAAACGTGCACAAAGATGGTGGTTGCAACTTGGTGAGCTGCGTATGTGGCCAATATTTATGTTGGTTGTGTGGTGGTGCTACTGTAAGTCGACATACCTCGACAAGCATTGATGGGCACACTTGTGGTCGATATAAAGAAGATGAGGAGGAGGATATTGAGAAGGCACAACGTGACTTGAAAAGGTATACACACTATTACTCTAGATGGAAAGCTCATAACGATTCATTAAAGCTCGAAGAAAAGCAGAAGGAATTATTAGAGACAGTAATTCTAGATTTAGAAAGTAAGGAAT
>JASDQU010109020.1:61796-72954 GCA_032191745.1 Picea mariana | reverse complement strand
AAAGATAAAAACTATCTCTAAATCCATATACTTTGGACATGCCTCTAAGTCTTACAAACACCGGATTGACAATCATTTGTACTCTAATTTACATCAGTAGATTGGAGCCTAACACTAATCTACCTAGATCCATCTGGATCTAGAACAAAAAAAGATAGGGCATGACACTTTCCCTGATTTATCCAATAACACCTGGTGTTGATTCCCAAGACACGATTGAAGGTCCATTTATAGAAAGAGTTTTTTGTAATTCTGATCAACCCTCCTGCACCACTCTAATCTCCATTAGATTGCACTTCTCCATCAAACCAACTTGTTAGGAAGTCCTCTAAGTCATGGACCTTCTTGTAGTTCTGCAGTCTTGTTTGGTTAGAGTGAAGGTCTTATTTTGTAACCTTATTACCATTTGTTAAACAAACAATATAAATATGTAAAACCATGATGTGTTATAAAATAAACTTTATGTTAAAACAAACACTTTAAGAAAATATGTAAATCATGATGATAATGCACTAACTCGGTTGTAATTTTTTTAAATTAAAATAAGTAACACTCAAAATATTTAAGCAACTATATCACCATAATGATGCACTAACCCAAATGCAGATTTTTCTAATTAAAATAACTATCAGATTTTTCTTTTACACCATATCAACAATATTTTCAAAATCTTTGAAAAGATGTAGGTATTTTTCCTACATTGCATGCTCATGATCGCAAGTAGCATCTTCAAGACTGTACTAAGTCCATTGGACCTTTACAAGCCCTATGGCTCGATTCCATAATTGTTTGATTTTACGGTCCATAATGCATACCAGATGCACTTGGATAGTGCCTTCTTCCTCCAACTGAATCACATTCCAATCAAATACATGATTTGAATCAGGTATATATTTCTTGAGCAATGATACATGGAATACATTATGAACAGACATAGATGTAGGAAATGAAACCATATAAGCCACTAAATCAATCCTATCTAGGATTTCAAATGGTCCACAATATCTAGCTGCCAACTTGGAACAGTTTCCCAACTTCAGTGAACTTATGTTGGCCTTATCCTTCAATAATACACGATCACCCGCTTTAAAATCCCTGTGAATTCTACCCTTGTCAACATAGCTTTTGTTCTTGTCTTGGGAAACCTTTAAATTTTGTTTAATGCTCAACATTTTCTCTTCCATTTCTCTGAGAAATCCTGGCCCAATCATTGCGCTATCAGTTGGATTGTCCCAGCTTACAGGAGTGTTTCACTTTATGCCATGAAGTGATTCAAATGGGATCATCTTCAAAGATGCTTGGTACACATTATTGTAAGAAAACTCTACCAAGTGTAGATAGTCTTCCCACTTTGATGTTTTTTCCATCACATACATTCTTAACATATCTTCTATCATTTGGTTTTTCCTCTCTGTCTTCCCATCATACTTGGGATGATAGGTTGTACTGAAGTACAGATTAGTTCTGAACCCCTTGAATAATCCCTTTCAAAATTTTAAGGTGAATTTTGGGTCTCTATTAGACACAGTTGTCTTGGAAATACCATGCAATCGAGCCACTTCCCTCATATTCATATCAACAACAATGGTTTCTTTGTGATTAGTCTTCAATGGAATAAAATTAGCATCCTTGGTAAGCTTGTCCACCACTACCATGATAGAATCATGATGCTTGCTTGTCCTTGACAATTTGGTGATGAAATCCATTGTCACCGCTTCCCAATTCCACTCAAGAATGGGAAATGGATGCAGCACCCCAGTTGGGTGTCTATGCTCAGCCTTGACCCTTTGACACTCCATACATCTGGCAATGTACTCAATAATTTATTTCTCCATACCTAACCAATAATATTGGCTCCTGATTGCTGCCATTGTTTTCTAATATCTTGGGTGTTAGCATAAGGCACATTATGCATGTTAGGTAGAAATGTTAGGTAGCTAGAGAGGTAGTGGGGGGGCCAAAAGGGTCCATAATGATAATAGTGGAGGCATTCAATGTAAGGTGGACTAGATCCACTATATTATTAAATAAGGCCCACTATGATAGTTAGATATAATAAATGGATAGTTATATATAAGAAATGTAAGATGACTTCTTAGAAGGTTCTACTTCTAGAAGATTCTTCCTCTAGAGTTTTCTTAGGTGATGGTAGCACTAAATAAAGGGGTTCAAAAAATGTAATGGTGGGAAGAGAATTATTGTATTTGGAGCAATAGCTCAATAGGAGGATGCCCCCTCGAAGAGGCAAGTGAACATGAGAGGATCCCTTCCATAATAGGATCTATTATATGGTGTTTCCCTACCTCAAGGATTTTGATATAATAAATTGTGGTTCTTCTATATTGTTCTATGAATATTTGTGGTGTTTATGCATGCAAATATTTGGTTCTTAACAAGTGGTATCATAGCAATTTCCTTGGTAAGAAGTGTGGGCAAATATTTTTATTTTTTGCAGATTTAATTTTTTGGAAAAAAAAAGACGGCCGCCACATTTTGGACGGTTTATATAGGTTTTGGTGCAAAATTTTCAAATTTTTGTTGTATATATGAGTTCTTATTTAAAAAACAACCAATTTAAAAAGAATCATCAGAAACGGAATACGAGAAGTCAAATTATTTGCATTTTAAAATTTGCAATTTTCAGGGTTTTTTTTCTGTGGACAACCGTGTGATTTTTCTTATTTTTGTAGCATCTGAGGCTGAATTTTTCAAAAACAAATTGCATATCTGATTTCCTCTCACAATTTCACCCAATTTGAAAAAAACAATTGTCCGAATCAGAGCTTTGGAAGTGAAGATATCGTTGATTTAAAATCAATTATTGTTTTGGGTTTTTTGTGACAGCGTCGGGACTGCAAAGTTCATAACTTTTCATAGGGTGCTCATATTGTTACAAGATCAATTACATTGAATAAATTATTTTAATATCTTTCTTTTGGTATATTTTATGTGGTTTTCCAATGGTTATTTCCTCTCAAACCCTCGAAGAAATTTTAAGATAACTGAAACATTCAATGTCCAATTGTATGACACATTGCATGACTTTGTAGATGGCCTCATAAATGGCCTCAATGATAGTCTTAGTAGTATTCAAGATTCATTGGATAGAATGCAGGAGATATTTCTTATGGCAGACATCATGGATGAATATAATCAAGAAATATATGTATGATTTTAAGGCCGATTGTGATGATTGGTATATGGATAGTTTTCATTTTTGCGAGTACAACCACTTTCATATTTTATTCGATGACTCTACTCCACCTTATGTAGAGCACATCAATGTGACACATCACGATCTAGTTATGATTACCAGTGTCTGGCCTGCATATTTTACAACGGTATTGTTCTTCCAGATTAAGCTTTGACCCTTTCCCACTATGTGGATGGATATTCTTACTTGGATCCACATGATAGGTGTTATTATTGGGAGCATCATTTTCAGTTGGTTATTGGGTTCCAATATCTTTTGTGTGGGGTTCACATGAACAATTGAACATGGTACCCTGGTTTACAATGGCAGTTGGACTACTTTAGCATGGTGGCTTCCATTTCTCAATGGGACCTTGGTTCTCTATTCTACTTCATCACTATGGTACACACTTATCCATGGGAACCTATTTCTCTAGTCTACTTCAACACTATGGTCCACACTTATCCATGGGATCCTGGTATATGGTTGTACATCAAGTGTTGAGGACAATGCTTTCATAAAGAGGATGGAATGTTAGGTAGCTAGAGAGGTAGTGGGGGAGCCCAGAAGGCCCATAATGATAATAGTGGAGGCCATTCAATGTAAGGTGGACTACGTCCACTATATTATTAAATAAGGCCCACTATGATAGTTAGATATAATAAATAGGTAGTTATATATAATAAATGTAAGAGGACTTCTTAGAAGGTTCTACTTCTATAAGATTCATCCTCTAGAATGTTCTTAGGTGATGGTAGCACTATATAATGGGGTTCAAGCAATGTTATGGGAGGAAGAGAATTATTGTATTTGGAGTAGTAGCTTGGGGGATACCCCCTCAAAGAGGCAAGTGAATAGGAGAAGATCCCTTTCATAATAGGATCCATTCTATGGTGTTTCCCTACCTCAAGGGTTTTGATATAATAAAGTGTGGTTCTTCTGTATTGTTCTCTGAATTTTTGTGGAGTTTCTGCATGCAAGTATTTGGTTCTTAACAATGCATCTCCTTCAAGATCATACTTTTCAATTCCAGAGAATTGGGTATAAAAAATTTGTTCCTATACAGGATAATTCCATCATCTCCCAATCTATAATCTTCGACTATCTGTTGCATTTTACCTTGCTGCAATTTTGTTACCATCTCCATGCACTGCAAATCTACTTTTGCAGTCTCATAAATTCTACCTTTAAGATCTATTTGGAACATGCTAATGGTTGTAGCATATAACTCATACACTCTCCTGTTGAGTGCATTAGTCACCTTGTTCTCCCTTCCTTTGATGTGCCTGATATCAAAGTCATACTCACAGAGGAATTCCAACCATCTGCTTTGTCCGGAATTTAAATTTGTTTGATCAAGGAAATACCTCATACCATTATGGTATTTCCTCAGTTCAATTTATTTCCCATGAGGTAGTGCCTCCACTTCTTTAAGGCATGTACTATGGCTGCAACTCCAAATCATGAGTGGCATAGAGCCTTTCATGCTCTTCAACTTTACAGATTCAAAACATACTACCAAACCATTCTGAATGAGAACTCCTCCAAGTCCCTCTTTTCATGCATCTATGCAAACCATGATGTCCTTATTAGGATCTTCAATTCTCAGAATCATAGCATTGGTTAACAAGTGCTTCAATTGCTGGAAGCTCTTTTCACATTCCACTGCCCATTAAAACTTCACCCCTTTCCTTTGTAAGGAAGTGATTGGGTGAGAAATCCTTCAAAACCTTGCAATGAATATTCTGTAGTAGCCATCTAGACCCATTAAGGATCTAACTTATGTCACATTCTTGTGTGTTGGGCATCCTCTAATGGCCTCAATATTTTCAGGATCCACTGCTATCCCTTCTTTGGATATAATATGCCCCAAATAATGAATTTGGTTCTAATAAAATGGGCACTTGATCAATTTGGCGTACAAATGATGTTGTATTAACACTTACAACACCATACTCAAGTGAGGCTCATGTTCTTCTTCTATTTTGGAATATACAAGGATGTCATCCAAAAAGACAATGACAAACTTGCCTAAGTACTCTCGAAAAACATCATTCATCAAACACATGAAAACAATTGGTGCATTTGATAACCCAAATGGAACCATTATAAACTCATAGTGACCATACCTTGTTCTAAAGGAAACTTTGTTGGTGTCTTCATCTCTGATTCTTACCTGATGATATCCAAATCTGAGATCGATTTTTGAGAATATCCTTGCATCCTTCTACTGATTGAAGAGATCATCAATCCTTGGCAAATAATACTTGTTATTCACAGTTATTTTATTTAGTTTCCTGAAATCAATACACAATCTCAAGGTCCCATCTTTCTTCTTCACAAATAACACTGGGGCACCTCAAGGTGACACACTTGGGCATATGTACCCCTTATTCAATATATCTTCAAACTGCATTTGCAACTCATTCAACTTTGGTGTACTCATTTTGTAGGGAGTCTTTCACACTGGAGCTTCTCCAGGCATCAAATTTATATAGAAATCAATATATCTCTTTGGGGGGTAGTCCTAGTATCTCCTTAAACACATCCTCAAACTCTTTTAGGACTGCTTGATCTTCTAGATTTGGCACCCTATCCTTAGGTGTTTCCTCCATATGAGCTGCAAACACTTGGAAACCCTTTGTATAACACTTCCTCAAATGCATTGTTGATATTTCTCGGACAATGAATGCCCTAGGAATTCCTTGGACTACTCTTGAGTTTCCTTCCTCATATAGGTAAGTAACTGCCTTGTTACGACAATCTAAGATGGAATGGTGTTGGTCCAACCGATCCATATCAATTAGAAAATTATATGAACGCAAAGGAAAGATGTTCAGATCCGCCTTGGTATTCATCTCGTTCATGCCCAATGGACATGACTTAACCAACTCAATAACCTTTCTCTTGGCTCCTATAGCCAGCTGCACTAGTCAACATTTCTCATGCTTTCATCTTGGAAATTGAAATCTTTCCACTACCTTAGGATCTATATAGTTGTGACTAGTCCCTGAATCAATTAAAATAGTAAAGGCATGGTTATTGATCATACCTTCTACTTCAATCATGTGTGATTGAAACTCTACTTGCTTGTTGTCGAGGGATGCATAGATTCTTGGCACACTTCTTCCCATTTCCTCCATTGTTTCTGCTTGCTGGACATTGTGGAGAGATCTCACTTTTTCAACTTTGTGAGGATAATACCTATACTTAGGATCTCCTTTACAACCCAAACATTACATCGGTAGCTGCCTTGGACTTTTCCCATCTTCCTCAACCATCTTGGGCTCTTTAAAAACTGGTTGTCCCTGAGGATTATTCCTGAAGAATGATGGCTTTCTCTGGGCTTCTTCCTTAGTTCTCTGTTAAACTTCTTGTCCTCCCAAGCCTTCTGGAAGGTAGGATTTCCTTTTTACTGATCATACAAGCACTTATCTCTTCTTATGGTTTCTTCCAAAGTTTTAGGACCATCATACTGAATCTTGTCACTGATGAAGGATGGTAGTCCACTCAGATATCTTTGGATATTAACTATCTCATCTTTGATGAAGGAGACATACTTCAATAGTTCTAGGAATCTCCTTTCATACTCATGAATTGTCATGCTTCCCAGCTTGAGTTCAAAGAAATCTTTCATTTTTTTGTCATAATACCTCTTGGTCATGTATTTCTTCTCAAAGTACTTCTTTGATTCTTTCCACGTCACATTTTTCTCTTTGATGTACTATACTTGCATAAGATCCCACCACATAAATGTCTTTCCTTTCAAATGATAGATGGCAATTCTTCCCTCTGCATGAGAAAAATATTTATGCAATTGGAAGTACTTTCTCATGCCTAGAAACAATGTCTCAACATCTTCATCCTTTTTGTGCTCTCCATCAAAAGTAGGAGGTTTGATCTTATTCATTTCTCCTTTCAACTCATCCACCCCAGAGCTCCTATGCTTCCTAGCAGGGGATGGACTTGAGCTATTGTGTTCTCTCCTATGGGAATGCTTTTGGGAGTGATGGTGATGTCTACTACCACTCCTTGATATTTATTTTTCCTCAGGGGTCTTGTGGCTTCCTGACTTGCTGGAGCCACTCTCATTGTCTAACTTTTTCTCAATTTTGTCCAGGATTTTCATTAAATTCATGTTGAAGTCTTCCTACTTCTCTTTGGCCTTCATAATCCTTTCAATATCATCTTTGTGGCTCTGGACATCTATCTGCAATTTTCTAATGGTCTCCACCAGATTTATGTCTTCATCCTTAGTTGGTTCCTTCAATTCCCAGATGGATATTCATTCCTCTAACCTCATCTTGCTTATTGTAAGCCTCTTGTGCATCCTCTATCTCTCTGTAATCCATGAATATTTTGTTATGCTTTGGAAGATGAAAACTCTGCAAAAGTGTGCAACCCACATAATTCTTGTCAAGCTAATTGTCTGAACAAAACCATGAAAAACATGTACAATTCTGGTTTATAAATGATAATAATTCTTTCTATTGATTTTATGTGAAATTTTGTTGTCCATAAACAATTTATGGGTGAACAGTTGTACTCTATTGTTCCAAACCTTTCCAACGACTACTCCCTTTTTCAAATCTGAGTTTTGAGTAGGAAGTTATGACTATTTGAGCAATGGCACTTCTTAGAAGGTGATCTATGTTCAACTATTCTTAATTCTCATAGCTGAATTGGATTTTGGATCCGTGTTAGATCCTCTCTTCATCTTTACATCATTTTCCTTACTTCTTTGGATGCAATTTTGTTCAATTAGGGACCCCATGAGCTCCTTCTCTAATCCCTTCTTTGTTTCAAACATAATTTTCGGGCACAAGCCCCTTTTCTTCAGCCCCCGAACACATGTGACCAAGGTTGTGACCCGATGCTATCTGATAAGCACTTATGCAGATCCTTGAGAGCTTTGGGGCTCTAGAATGAACGGTCATCGTCGAACACACGATCCCAGCTAAGGAAATGCCAGCATAAACCATTAAATGCTTTTGTATACACTGGATCGAGATCAATGAAATAATGTTCTTTAGCTGAGGTTGACCCGTCCTGCCGATTACCAACACATGGTATTTTAATAGTTGTTTCTGGCAGCGACATTTCATACAAGATTTTCCATTGTTAATGATGGCTTTACTTTTACTGGTACCATAACGTTGTATAAATTGTTTAAAACTCTACTATTGATGATCGTGTTACAAGAGACTCGAACATCATTGGTTAACACAAAAATACATCTCTTTAAATAAAACTCATGAGGATAGTCAACCATGAGTCAGAGTAAATAAAACTTAATTTTAATTCGTTATTACACCACCCAAGCACAAATAATTTGTAACTATAAACAGTCTTTCCGATGGCATTTTTCCAGTCTTTTCTAGATATTTAATTCATGTACTAAACAAAAAATTTCATAATTAATTTACATACCATTTATCTAAAATTTATTAGTAAAATTTCTGAGTAGAATACAATATCCTTACACTTCCAGCATTAGGAATGAATATAATTTAATGGAAACATCATTGTTGTACAATGATACTCATGATCACTACATTGTGCTTAACATTAATTTTACATATTACACAAAATGCAATTTCCAAATGTCGTGATCGAAGGATGAAGTTGTCTAGATGATCCTCAACTAAACTTGCGTGATGTTCCTCCTTCGCCTTGCTAAACCAAGGACTACACCAGTACCTCCCACTCCTCCTTCCACTTCACTAAAGATCCATAAATTAACCAGGGTAGAAATGGTTGAATGCCAACTCAAAGGCCTTTATTATAATTGTGATGAAAAATATTTTCCTTGGCACAAGTGTAAGGATCAAAATATTTTTATGGCCATTTCCAAGGATGTTTCGAAAGATGATGTTGAGGCCCACCCTGTGGGTTTAACATACTATTATCACAAGTTTGTTAAGAATTATGGAAATATTGTGGCACCTTTCACTTTTCTATTTAAAAATAATTCTTTCGCTTGGACTCCTACAACTGATCAGGCCTTTCAAATCTTGAAGGTGGCCATGTGCACCACTCTAGTCCTAACCCTTCCTGATTTCACAAAGAGCTTTGTCCTACAATGTGATGCTTCAGAGAAAGAAATTCGAGCAATCCTTGTGAAAGATGGCCAGCCTTTGGCCTTTACCAGCAAACAACCATCAAAGTGACATTTGGGCCAATCAATCTATGAAAATGAAATTTTGGCTATTCTCCATGCAGTGCTCCATGAACTATTCTAATATTATCCATGAAATTGTGATCCATGAACCATTCTAATATGGATTCACTAGTATTGATCGATGGTACAGTGAGCGTGGATCGATGGTGAGGTGCAACGAGAGCATCTAGTGAAAGAGGAGCTTGAAAATCCATGATGTCGCAGCAAGACAAGATTTGATATGCACAGATTCGAACGTAATGATAAATTATGAAGCAAGAAATGTAGAGAGAAAGAATAGAATAGAAAACAGTATATTAGAATATATGAAGAAGAGTACAAAATGAGTACATGAAGAAGTAAGTCAGTACTATGCAAAGGGAAATAGCTGAGCTAAATAGGCTCAAGCAAATCAAGAATAGAAAGTACAGCTGGCCAGGACAGTTGGCAGTGTACATTCAGCCTATTGAGGTTATATTATATTTAACACTCCCTCTTAAACTCAACAGTTACAAGCATCAACACTGATTATGCCTAAGTGTTGTCTTTGAAAATCAAAAACCGATTTTCCTAGTGGCTTTGTAAAGATATCAGCAAGCTGATCTCGAGAACCACAAAATTGTAGTGCAATATCACCATTATTTACTAGCTCGCGTATGAAATGAAAATGAGTGTCAATGTGTTTGCTTTTCTTGTGAAACACATGATCTTTGGATAGAGCAATTGTTGAAGTATTGTTACAGAAAATAGGAGTTGGATCCTTTTCTGTATGTGACATATCTTTCAATATTCTTCTTAGCCACACAGCTTGTTAGGAAGCTGAGGTAGCAGCGACATACTCTGCCTCTGCAGAAGATATTGAAACAATTAGTTGCTTCTTTGATGCCCATGAGATCAGGTTCATGCCCAGTTGAAAAACATGTCCAGATGTGCTTTTCCTGTCATCTAGGTTGCCTGCAAAATCACTATCTATGTAACCAGAAAGTTGATTACTATCAAATTTAGTGTACCATAAGCCAAAATTGAGAGTTCCTGCAACATATCTCAAAATTCATTTCGTCATTTTCCAATGAGAATATTTTGGGGATTCCATGAATCTGGAAACAAGGCTGGCTGCATACATAATGTCAGGCCTAGTTGCAGTAAGATACAACAAACTGCTTACTAAGATTTTGTATAGAGTAGGGTCCACTATAGGGCCTTCATCTTTCTTGCTCAATTTTTTGCCTAGGGGTATAGGGGTTTCTGTTGGATTGCATTCTTCCATGCAGAATATTTTGATGATGTCTGCTGCATACTTTTTCTGATAGACAAAAATGCTTTTGGTTGATTGATCAACCTCAATCCCTAAAAACTATTTCATGATGCCAAGATCTGTCATCTCAAACTTAGATTGCATGACATGTTTAAAATCTGTTAACTCAAGATTTTTCATATAGATCATGTCATCAACATATAAACATACAATCAAAATTTTACCGTGCTGATATGTTTTGGTGTAAAGAGTTAGCTCATTTTGACTTCTGCTGAAACCACTTTGGATCAGGTAAGTGTCAATTCTGTTGTACCAAGCTCTTGGAGCTTGCTTTAATCCATACAAGGCTTTCTTCAACTGATATACTTTGGCTGGCTGCTCTTGGACTTCAAATCCAGGTGGTTGATCGACATAAACTTCTTCTTCTAAGAAACCATTCAGGAATGCTGACTTGACATCCATCTGGTATACTTGCCATTTGTGTTGGGCTGCTATGGAAAATAGAGTCCTTACAGTGTCTAATCCTGCTACTGGAAAAAAAATTTCACCA
>JASDQU010109020.1:36882-48670 GCA_032191745.1 Picea mariana | reverse complement strand
AAAGAGTATATCAGACCGAGTGTTTCACCATGGGGGGCACCAGTCCTCTTTGTGAAAAAGAAAGACAGGTACTCTAAGACTATGTATTGATTATAGACAACTGAAAAAAATGACCATTAAGAACAAATACCCTTTACCAAGGATAAATGATCTGTTCGATCAAGTTGGTGGGGCCAAGATATTTTCAAAATTGGATTTACGATCCGGTTATCATCAAGTTAGGATAAAGGATGAGGACATAAACAAAAAAGCTTTTCAAACAAGATATGGACACTACGAGTTTGTAGTCATACCTTTCGGACTCACTAATGCACCAGCCGCATTTATGTGCTTGATGAACAACATTTTCACTCAGTACTTAGACAAGTTCATAGTAGTATTTATCGATGATATTTTGGTCTATTCTAAAATGGAGGAGGAACATGATGAACACTTAAGAATAGTTCTGCAAACATTAAGGAAACAAAAACTATATGCAAAATTCGACAAATGTGACTTTTATAAAAAAGAAATACAATATTTAGGACATGTCATTTCCTCAGAAGGTGTTGTCGTAGACCCGGAAAAGATAAAATCCATTATGGAATGAAAAGTACCAAAGGATGTGGAAGATATTTGGTCATTCATGGGAATCACCAGATATTATCGCAAATTTATAGAAGGATTTTCCAAGATAGCCTACCCTATCGCGTCACTACAAAATAAAGGAACCAAGTTTAACTGGTCACAAAAGTGTCAAGATAGCTTTAACAAGCTAAAAGAATTATTGACATCGGCACCCATTTTGAAGGTAGCAGACCCAGATAAAGACTTCACAGTTTGTGTTGATGCAAGTAAAGAGGGACTAGGTGGTGTCCTAACTTAGGAAGGGTAGGTGATTTGTTACGAGTCCCGAAAATTAAAAGAACACGAGTGAAATTATGTCACTCATGACTTAGAATTGGCAGCAGTAATACATGCCTTAAAAATGAGGTGACACTATATAATGGGCAGAAAATTCCTACTATTGACGGATAATAGTGGGGTGAAATATCTGTTTAACCAACATGATATTAATGTAAGACAAGAAAGGTGGCTATCCTTCTTGAGCAAATTCGACTTCGAGGTCATACATATCAAGGGTATGGAAAATAAAGTAGTAGACATTTTAAGAAGAAGAGTTCATAGGTTATTTGAGATAAACATCAGTAGGGAAGAAAGTGATCTGGAACAAAAAATAAGGATGGCAGGTATTAACAACGAAAATTACACTAAGATAATGACAGAATTACAAAACAGTACCACCAACTCTGACAAACCATATCTAAGCATCGACAAGAAAGTACTATTACGACTTAAAAACAAACTTTACATACCAAATTCAGTAGAATTGAAATCAACAATTTTGGACGAAGTGCATAAGAAACTGTATTCTAGTCTCCAGGTTACCAGAAAACAATAACAACACTTAGAAATCTATTTTTCTGGCCTAGTATGAAGGTCGAAACAGAAGAATACTTGTCTAGGTGCCAAGATTGTCAGCAAGTTAAGGCTGAGCACTAGCATCCAGCCAGCATATTACAACCATTACCAGTACCAGAATGGAAATGGGAGACTATATCACTGCAATTTATAACAGGTTTTCCTAAAACTCAGAAACAGAATGATTCTATCATGGTTGTAATCGATAAACTCAGTAAGTTTGCACACTTTATTCCTATAAAGTCTACTTTTAAAGCTATAAACATTGCTTAAATATTCATGAAAGAAATTTTTAGACTACATGGTATTCCTAAAATGGTGATTTCAGATAGAGACATCAAATTTACATCCGCTTTTTGGAAGGAATTGTTTGCAGGGATAAACACTAACTTGAATTTCAGTACAAGCTATCATCCACAAATGGATGGACAGACCGAAAGGACAAACCAAATCATATAGGATATGCTTCGCATGTACATAAGAGCAAAACCAAGCGAGTGGGAACATTACCTGCACTTGGTAGAATTTGCATATAACAATGGGTACCAAACTTTGGCTAAGTTGAGCCCCTTCGAAATAATGTATGGTAGAAAGTGTACGACTCCACTTAGTTGTGATAACCCAACTGACAGAATCATGATTGGACCAGAGATGCTCCAAGAAATGGAGAACATGGTAAGAAAGGTCCAACAAAACTTGAAAGAAGCACAGGATAGACAGAAGAGTTATGCAGATCAAAAAAGAAAACACTTGGAATTTCAAGTAGGAGACCATGTTTATTTGAAGGTCAAACCCTGAAAGAGACCATTGAAGTTAGGGAATTGTGCCAAGCTGGCACCTAGATTTTGTGGGCCCTTCGAGATACTAGCTTGAATTGGACCCGTAGCATATCAACTTGCACTTCCAACTAATCTAAGAATTCATAATGTATTTCATGTTTCGTTGCTAAAAAAGTATATTCATGACCCTACTCATAGGATTGATTGGAACTTGGTGCAGTTGGAACCCGAAGGTGAGTTCCAGGTGGAACCCCTGCGCATTCTGGACCGGAGAGAAACAACAATTTGAAATAGAGCCATTGCTCAAGTAAAGGTGCAATGGAATCACTTTAGTCCTGAGGAGGCCAATTGGGAGTTGGAGGGAGATTTGTGGAAATCTCATCCAATCTTGTTTCAAGAAAGGAACGAACACTGAGGACAATGTTTTACTAAAGGGGGAAAGGATGTGACATCCCCAAAAATAAAATATTTTTGAAATTTAAAATTGCTGGAAATTTATTCTGTTTTTAGTAAATTCGAATTTGGAAAATTTTTGCCATTTATGGAAATTTCGAATTTTGAATTTGGTAATTGTAATTAAATATTTTGACAGTTGGGTAGAGACCTGATTTGATCCGACTAACTATTTGACTATGACACTTGTATGGAAACATAATATTTTATATTGATTGCAGGAGGACAAATGGAACAACCATGTTAAATTTAGCTGACCATGACTCCATGAGGGGGGAACATGTTGGAACTACCTCTGGGTTGATTATTACAAGTGGAAAATCAGTGATTTGTCCATTGGCATCCCCTGAAAATCAGGGATGTAGAAAGCTGTGAAAATTCCTAAGGGAGGGAAAAGACCTAGGCAAATGATAAATATCATATGAGAGGAGGCATGACGCTGCCAAGTATGCAGGGAAAGGAGACTTTTGATTTACTTGCTGTTATGAACACTGCTTGAGTGTGAGGCAAGGGAAAAATTGTTGGAGTTGTAGGACATATATGAAGAGAAAATTTTCCAAGTTCTCCCTCATGGACTCATGGTCAGGCTAGGGGGTGAATTGGGCAAGTAGTTTGGCTGCCCTGTTCTACGGTTGGGAGGAACGTGGTTGTTCCCTTTGTCTTTCAGCGTATTGTTTTAGATATGTTATTTACATCCCTTCTCTGATTGAATGTTAAATGGTTACATACTTGATAGAATGTATCTATTAGAAATAATATTAAGGATGAAAGATCGAATGCATCCTATTGGAAACTTAGGAATTGCTAGAATGTCTCTCTACTAGTTTGGAATGGATTATTTTTGTTGCATCTCATTACTGTTATGAATACTAGTTCCCGAAAGTATACTGTATACTGGCTAGAAGGATATGACTAGTCAATTCTTAAAGAATATTTGTGTTTTGGTTTTGATTACTACTGTAGTAAGATAAAGCGTTGTAGTTGAAAACCCCACAAGTAAATTGTGATGCAGATTTGAGTTTACCTACATATTGAATGCAAATGGAAAACTGCATTGTGTGTGTGTGTGTGTATACACACACACACACACACACACACACACACACACACACACACNATATATACATATATATATATATATATATATATATGTATGTATGTATGGACATTTCTAATATATAAAGGCACACACCGTAGTAGAGGAATTAACTAAGATTTCTTCCATGTACCAGCTGAACAATCATGATTTTTTTTAGGATATAGCCCTAATCAAAAGTGTCTAAGATATATATATGTATATTTAAGGTACGGAAGTGACCTTGCGAATACCATGAACTATTATAGACCATCTACACCAATTACACATCTTTATATTAACCGGTGTTTAATGAAAAGTTATAGGTTGAAATGTTGGAAAATTATTGGAGTGAATTGAATTAACATAGTTTAACTACCAGAACTAATCATGAGAGGTGCGAAGGCCCAAGGAAGAAGGGACATCCTGAAACTTAAAACATACCCCTGGGTAAATTCCTAACTGTGTAAATAACACCACAATCACCTAAAAGTTCAAAAGGAAAGTCTTTAACACAAGTAGAATAAGTGGAAATTGAATTCATATACCATCATGCGATCTAGAGTCAACTATAAACAAGATACACATATAGCCGACAATAGCCGAGTATTTTTTCCTTTTTCAAAATCCTTTCGAGGAAGTAGCCAATATGGCGCTAGTATATTAAACCAATAAAATAACTAGTATGCCATTACATGTAGGCAGAAGGGAAACCCTGTAATTCTTTTAAAACTAGTATTACATATCTCGTTGAGAATTGAAACAAATGAACATCCCATGCAGTGTTTTACTTCCAATGATAGATTTTTCCATCACAAAATGGGTTACCCTTAATTAACAATACCGAAACCACGACTTAATTGCCATTTCGGAGTTTCAGATACCGGGAGTTGGAGGTGTCAAGGACACTCACAACCAGAATGATAAAATCGTGCAATGTGAAACCACGACTTAATCATCATTTAAGAGTTTCAGATATCGAGAGTTGGAGGTGTCAAGGACACTCATGATAAGAATGATAAAATCGTGAAATGTGAAACCACGACTTAATCACCATTTCAGAGTTTCGGATACCGGGTGTTGGAGGTGTCAAGGACACTCACGACAAGAATGATAAAAACGTGAAATGTGAAACCATGACTTAATCGCCATTTCGGAGTTTCGGATACCGGGAGTTGGAGGTGTCAAGGACACTCATGACAAGAATAATGAAATCATGAAATGCGAAAGATCGGAGCATGTCAAAGACTCCATTTCAGAGTTTCATAGACTGGGAAATCGAAGATAAAAGAAACTTTAACCTTTGAAGTAGTGAACCTCGAAATCCCAAAACAGACACATCAACCAACCACATCAGCTAAGGACACATGGCACAATCAGGCAATGACAAGTGTCAAGATGATTCAACATTTCAAGCACATTTAAGTCATGAATCAGAGTGACACGTGGAAGCTATTCGACACATGTTAATTCGCATGTGACGTCAGCAGGTTTATTTCACATCGAAACTTTCTATTTCGAGGTTTTACATAGCAAGTAGAAACTCCACCATCATGAAGTCTCGAACTCCGAAATGTTGAAAGGGACTATTGTGAGTCTCGAAAACCCCAAAGGAAAAACTCTAAAATCTCGTCAACTGTCCATCTTAGTGGGTTATGTGAATCGTTTGATCACTTCAGAGATTTTGTGATCATGAATTTTATAATTTTGGAGTCACGATGACTCAAAGGGAAAAACGTTGAAATCTCGTCAGCCGTTCGATTAAGAAAAGAAGGGATCAGATTATGGAGTTTTGTGAATTGTTCATCTGGCTCCATTTCAGGGATCGTGACTTGCCGAAATGTTGAAATGTCAAAATGTGAAAGGCATTTTTATTAGGCCCGTGGTCACAGCCAGTGGGCATATGGAATAAGTGCGAGAACCAGTACTTGTAATCCAACGGTGCAGGTGAATTTGAATATGATAGGAGGATTATGAAATATTTGTACTCTGAGTTTAACCAGAAGGATTTACCTAACCACTATCCTGTATCTGGATATTTAAAAAAATATATATATAGGGGTCTGTATATATTTAAACTTTTCACAGAGGAGTATAGACTAATACTCTACTTTTACCTAAGTCTGTTTGGTCATTTTCATCGTGTGATTATGTGTATGGACTAACGCATGAGGCCTAGGCCATCAACCCCCAAAGTCATTTGTATTGTAAACATATGGTAATGGGTTATTTGTAGGGTCTAACGTGTAAGGATTTGGCCATAAAGTCCCAAAGTCATTTGTGTTGTTAAGACTTTGGTGATGGTTATAGGTACAAATAGATAGGAAAGTAATTTTAATTACAGGAATTGAAATAAACATTGAAATGATGAGTAAACACTTATCGTCGATCAGAAAACTTTAAGTTGAATGGTAATGACAGGTGACGACAGTAAGGAATCTTGCAAACTTTCAGACTCAATCTTTATAACAGAAAGCTTACTTGCTTGAATATCGAACTATTCAAGGATATTTATACAAACAAATTTTTTTTTTTTTCAGACAGTTTTTGAGGTATATTACATATGGTATCAGAGAAAAATCTACAACACTGGGCCTGAATAGGGCCACATTAGTTGCTTAGTATTTATTCTGATTTATGTAAAACTAATAAATCTTATGGTTACAAACAGAAATCGCTTTCTTTTTTTGTAAATTATGGCAACTCGAGAGGGTGCAAAAATTAGGATGGAAGGAAATCTACAGCAAAGAGCTCCTGGAGATCCAAGACAGAACAGTGATGGAAGCTCACCCACGGAGGTGTTGGAAACAATGAGGAATCTTATTGTTGAATTGCAGGTTTTCAAGGCCGACAATGAAAAATTGAAGAAAGCACAGTAGGAATAGCAAGAGATAAATGAATTCCTGCTATGTAGTATAATAACCAAGAAAATCTCAAAATACGATAACCATGACAAAGAAGTCAGCAAAAGGGCCTCCAAGAATTCAGGACTAGAAATAGAAAAAGGAGACAGTTCGTCTGAAGGGGCACCTTCAGCTAAAGACAAAACTATACTAGACAGAAAAATAAAACAAGTATACCACCTTGAAGGAGAATTTAAAAAGATTAAACCAGCTACCTTTGATGGAGAATCAAGGATAGGAGAAGAAGTTGAGGCATGGTTGTTGGACATCAAAAAATACTTCTAGATCTACAACTATTCCAGCAACATGAAGGTCAGAATGACCATCTACAATCTGAAGGGGAAAGACAACATTTGGTGGGAGGACCTGAAATTGGCCAAGGGCATAAAGGAGAAATGGTTGGAATGGTTCAACTTTAAGAAGTATTTCAAGAAACAATACCTTTCTGAAAGCTATTATGAAAGGAAGACGAAAGAATTTTACGAGTTACGATTCAGATAGATGACGATGGAGGACCTTATAAATAAATTTCTGGAACTACTAAGGTTCGTACCATACATCCAAGAGAATAAGGTAAAAATCCAACGAATCTTAAGCTATTTACCATAGGCCTATCGGGATAGAATTGAGTTTGACAAACCCAAATCCTTGAGTGAGGTATTCAGGAAAGCACGAATGTGCTATGACCAATATAAACAGTGGGTAGAGTTTCCTAAGACCTGGAAGGATAAAAGGCAAGGTCGAATGAACTAGTGGAAGAAGCGATACTAGCCATCTTTTTATCATAATGCAGCAAAAAGTTTCCTAGGGAAGGATTTTTACTCCAATCATCCGCATACGCAAGGTAGTGGTAAACCGGTAAACTTGGGAACGAAGAATTTTGGGGACAACTCCCGCAAGACATTAAAGTGTTGGGAGTGTGGAGAGCCTCATCTAAGGAGGAAATGTCCATGTTTAACTTCAACAAACAGAATTGATGTTCATAATCTGCAGGAAGCCTCGATAGTGGGAGACATTGGCAGAAGCCTGCATCGGATAAATGCAGGCATAGATGGTCGACAAGTTGACCACCAATCCTCAGTGGTAGAAATCAAAGGTAAAATCAATGACACTTGAATTTCTGTTTTAATTGACCTTGGAGCTATGTTGAGTTATATTACTCCTAATATAGTAGAGTCGAATAAACTTAAGAAACTGAAGCACGCAAAATCATGGCTGGTACAACTAGCAATAAGTACTAAAAGGAAAGTAGTTGACTTTATTTATGATTTTGAGTTCAAATTAGGTGGTAAAAATATAAGGACCAATCTGAACATCTTACCACTAGGATCTTATGATATGATTATCGGGATGGATTGGTTGGAACAACACAAAGAAGTACTATACTGTTATACAAATATACTTAGCTATAAAGATGATTTTGGCACTTTAAGAACAACCCAAGGCATGCCAAAACCTATATCAGTCAGACAATTTTCAGTGATGCAACTCAAGAAATGTATTAGAAAGGGATGTCAAGTTTATGCCATCCAAGTGACGGATTTGTTAGAAAAAGAAGATAAGCCAAAGTTAGAAGACTTTGTTTTCCTATGTGAATTCAGAAGCATGTTTGTGGATGAGATATCAAAATTACCTCCTAGAAGGGAAATAGACTTCTCCATAGACCTACTACCTGGTTTAGTCCCTATGTCAAAAGTACCTTACCGAATGAGTCTACCAGAAATGACAGAATTAAAAATCCAATTACAGGAATTGTTGAACAAAGTGTATATTATACCGAGTGTTTCACCATGGGGGGCACCAGTCCTCTTTGTGAAAAAGAAAGACGGTACTCTAAGACTATGTATCGATTATATACAACTGAACAAAATGACCATTAAGAACAAATACCCCTTACCAAGGATAAATGATCTGTTCGATCAAGTTGGTGGGGCCAAGATCTTTTCAAAATTGGATTTACGATCCAGTTATCATCAAGTTAGGATAAAGGATGAGGACATAAACAAAATAGCTTTTCGAACAAAATATGGACACTACGAGTTTGTATTCATACCTTTCGGACTCACTAACCCACCAACCACATTTATGTGCTTGATGAATAACATTTTAAGTCCGTACTTAGACAAGTTCGTAGTAGTATTTATCGACAATATTCTGGTCTATTCTAAAACAGAGGAGGAACATGATGAACACTTAAGAATAGTTCTGCAAACATTAAGGAAACACAAACTATACGTAAAATTGACAAATGTGACTTTTATCAAAAATAAATACAATATTTAGGACATGTCATTTCCTCAGAAGGTATTGTCGTAGACCCGGAAAAGATAAAATCCATTATGGAATGGCCAGTACCTAAGGATGCGACAGATATCCAGTCATTCATGGGGATCACTAGATATTATCATAGATTTATAGAAGGGTTTTCCAAGATAGCCTACCCTACCACGTCACTACAAAAGAAAGGAACCAAGTTTAACTGGTCACAAAAGTGTCAAAACAACTTTAACAAGCTGAAAGAATTATTGACATCAGCACCCATTTTGAAGGTAGCAGACCCAGATAAAGACTTCACAGTTTGTGTTGATGCAAGTAAAGAGGGACTAGGTGGTGTCCTAGCTCAAGAAGGGCACGTGATTTGTTGCGATTCCCAAAATTTAAAAGAACACGAGCAAAATTATGTCACTCATGAGTTAGAATTGGCATCAGTAATACATGCCTTAAAAATGTGGCGACACTATATAATGGGCAACAAATTCCTATTATTGATGAATAATAGTGGGGTGAAATATATGTTTAACCAACCAGATCTTAATGCAAGACAAGTGAGGTGGCTAGCCTTCTTGAGCGAATTCGACTTCGAGCTCAGACATATCAAGGGTAAGGAAAATAAAGTAGCAGATGCTTTAAGCAAAAGAGTCCATAGGTTATTTGAGATAAGCATTAGTAGGGCAGAAAGTGATCTAGAACAAAGAATAAGGATGGCAGGTATTAACGATGAAAATTACACTAAGATAATGACAGAATTACAAAACAGTACCACCAACTTTGACAAAATAGATCTAAGCATTGACAAGAAAGGACTATTACGACTTAAAAACATACTTTACATACCAAATTCAACAGAATTGCAATCAACAATTTTGGACGAAGTGCATAAGAAACCGTATTCTGGCCATCTAGGTTACCAGAAAACAATAACAACACTTAGAAATATATTTTTCTGGCCTAGTATGAAGGGAGAAAAACAGAATACTTGGCCAGGTGCCAAGATTGTCAGCAGGTTAAAGCCGAGCACCAGCATCCAGCCGACCTATTACATCCATTACCAGTACCATAATGGAAATGGGAGACTATATCACTGGACTTTATAACAGGTTTGCCTAAAACTCGAAAATAGAATGATTCTATCATGGTTGTAATCGATAAACTCAGTAAGTATGCACACTTTATTCCTATAAAGTCTACTTTTAAAGCTATAAACACTACTTAAATATTCATGAAAGAAATTTTTAGACTACATGGTATTCCTAAAATGGTGATTTCAGATAGAGACATAAAATTTACATCTGCTTTTTGGAAGGAATTGTTTGCAGGGCTAAACACTAACTTGAATTTCAATACAAGCTATCATCCACAAACGAATGGACAGACCAAAAGGACAAACCAAGCTGGCACCCAGGATTTGTAGGCCCTTCGGGATACTAGCTCAAATTGGACCCGTAGCATATCAACTTGCACTTCCAACTGATCTAAGAATTCATAATGTATTTCATGTTTTGTTGCTGAAAAAGTATATTCATGACCCTACTCATAGGATTGATTGGAACTTGGTGCAGGTGGAACCCGAAGGCGAGTTCCAGGTGGAACCCCTACGCATTCTAGACTGGAGAGAAATAGCACTTTGGAATAGAGCCATCGCTCAGGTAAAGGTGCAATGGAAGCACTTTAGTCCTGAGGAGGCCACTTGGGAGTTGGAGGGATATTTGTGAAAATCTCATCCAATCTTGTTCAAGGAAATGAACGAACAATGAGGAAAATGTTTTACTGAAGGGGGAAAGGATGTGACATCCCCAAAAATAAAATATTTTTGAAATTTAAAATTGGGGGAAATTTATTCTATTTTTAGTAAATTCGAATTTGGAATTTTTTCCATTTATGGCAATTTTGAATTTGGTAATTGTAATTAATTATTTTGACTGCTGGACAAAGACCTGATTTGACCCAACTAACTATTTGACTATGAAACTTGTATGGAAACAGAATATTTTATATTGATTGCAGGAGGACAAATAGAACAACCATGTTAAATTTAGCTGACCATGACTCCATGAGTGGGGAACATGTTGGAACTACGTCTGGGATGATTATTACAAGTGGAAAATCAATGATTTGGCCATTGGCAGCCCCTGAAAATCAGGGATTTAGAAAGCTGCAAAAATTTCCAAGGGAGGGAAAAGACCTAGGCAAATGATAAATAGCATATGAGAGGAGGCATGACACTACCAAGTATGCTGGGAAAGGAGACTTTTGATTTACTTGTTGTTATGAACACTGCTTGAGTGTGAGGCAAGGGAAAAACTGTTGGAGCTGTAGAACATATATGAAGAGAAGATTTTCCAATTTCTCCCTCATGGACTCATGGTCAGGCTAGGGGGTCAATCGGGCAAGTAGTTTGGATACCCTATTCTATGGTTGGGAGGAGCATGGTTGTTCCGTTTGTCTTTCAGCGTATTATTTCAGGTATGTTATTTTTGTCCCTTCTTTGATTGAATGTTAAATGGTTACATACTTGATAGAATGCATCTGTTAGAAATAATATTAAGGACGAAATATCGAATGCATCTTATTACAAACTTAGGAATTGCTAGAATGTCTCTCTACTAGTTCGGAATGGATTATCTTTGCTACATCTCATTACTGTTATGAATACTAGTTCCCGAAAGTATACTAGCTGGAAGGATATGACTAGTCAATTCTTAAAGAAGATTTGTGTTGTGGTTTGGATTACTACTGTAGTAAGATAAAGCGTCATAGTTGAAAACCCCAAAAGTAAATTGTGATGTAGATTTGAGTTTACCTACATATTGAATGCAAATGGAAAACTACGTAGTGTA
>JASDQU010109020.1:17635-36686 GCA_032191745.1 Picea mariana | reverse complement strand
ATAAAGTACAGAAGTGACCTTGCGAATACGAAGAAATATTATAGACCATCTACAGAAATTACACATCTTTATATCAACAAGTGTTTAATGAAAAGTTATAGGTTGAAATGTTGGAAAATTATTGGAGTGAATCGAATTAACACAGTTTAACTACCAAAACTAATCACGAGAGGTGTGAAGGCCCAAGGAAGAAGGGACATCCTGAAACTTAAAACATACCCCTCAGTAAATTCCTAACTGTGTAAATAACAACACAATCACTTAAAAGTTCAAAAGGAAAGTCTTTAACACAAGTACAATAATTGCAAATTGAATTCATATACCATCATGTGATCTAGAGTCAACTATAAACAAGATACACAAATAGCCGGCAATAGCCGAGTATTTTTTCTTTTTTCAAAATCCTTTCGAGGAGGTAGCCAATATGGAGCTAGTATATTAAACCAATAAAATAACTAGTATGCCATTACAAGTAGGCAGAAGGGAAACCCTGTAATTATTTTAAAACTAGTATTACATATCTCGTTTGGAATTGAAACAAATGAACATCCCATGCAGTGTTTTACTTCCAACGATAGATTTTTCCATCACAAAATGGGTTACCCTTAATCAACGGTACCGAAACCACGACTTAATCGCCATTTCAGAGTTTCGGATACCGGGAGTTGGAGGTGTCAAGGACACTCACAACAAGAATGATAAAATCACAAAATGTGAAACCATGACTTAATCACCATTTCAAAGTTTTGGATACTAGGAGTTGGAGGTGTCTAGGACACTCACGACAAGAATGATGAAATCGCAAAATGCGAAACCATGACTTAATTGCCATTTTGGAGTTTCAGATACCGGGAGTTGGAGGTGTCAAGGACACTCATGACAAGAATGATAAAATCACGAAATGTGAAATCATGACTTAATCGCTATTTCGGAGTTTCGGATACTGGGAGTTGGAGGTGTCAAGGACACTCACGACAAGAATGATGAAATCGCGAAATGCGAAAGATTGGAGCATGTCAAAGACTCCATTTCAGAGTTTCGCAGACTAGGAAATAAAAGATCAAAGGAACTTTAACCTTTGAAGTAGCGAACCTTGAAATCCCGAAACAGACACATCAACCAACCATGCCAGCTAAGGACACGTGGAAAAATCAGGCAATGACAAGTGTCAAGCTGATTCAACATTTCAGGCACATGTAAGTCACAAATCAGAGTGACATGTGGCAACTATTTGACACATGTCAATCCATGTGTGACGTCAGCAGGTTTACGTCACATTGGAACTTTCTATTTCAGGGTTTTACATAGCAAGCAGAAACTCCACCATCATGAAGTCTCGAACTCCGAAATGTCAAAAGGGACTATTGTCAGTCTCAAAAACCCGAAAGGCAAAACTCCAAAATCTCGTCAACCGTCCATATTAGTGGGTTAGGTGAACCGTCCGATAACTTCGGAGATTTTGTGATCATGAATTTTGTAATGTTGGAGTCACGATGACTCAAAGGGGAAAATGATGAAATCTCATCAACCGTACGATTAAGAAAAGAAGGGATCAGATTATGGAGTTTTATAAACCGTTGATCTAGCTCCATTTTGGGGATTGCAACTTGTTGACACGCCGAAATGCTAAAATGTGAAAGGTATTTTGATTAGGCTCATGGTCACAGCCAGTGGGCATATGGAATAAGCATGAGACCTAGTACTTGTAATCCAACGGTGCAGGTGAATTTGAATATGATCGGAGGATTATGAAATATTCGTCCTCTGCGTTTAACCAGAAGGCCTTACCTAACCACTATCCTGTATCTGGATATTTAAAAAAAAAAAACTATAGGGGTCTGTTTATATTTAAACTTTTCATAGAGGAGTATAAACTAATACTCTACTTTTACCTAATTCTATTTTGTCGTTTTCATCGTGTGATTATGTGTATGGACTAATGCATGAGGCCTAGGCCATCAACCCCCAAAGTCATTTGTATTGTAAACATATGGTAATAGGTTATTTGTAGGGTCTAACGCGTAAGGATTTGGCCATAAAGTCCCAAAGCCATTTGCATTGTTAAGACTGTGGTAATGGTTATAGGTACAAACAGATAGGAAAGTAATTATAAACATTGAAATGAGGAGTAAATACTTATCGTCGATCAGAAAAATTTAAGTTGAATGGTAATGGCAGTCGATGATAGTAAGGACTCTTGCAAACTTTCAGACTCAAGCTTTATAACATAAAGTTGACTTGCTTGAATCTCGAACCATTCAAGGATATTTATACAAACAATTTTGTTTTTTTTCAGACAGTTTTTGAGGTATATTACACCAGATCTGAGATCATTTTTTCAGAATATCCTTGCATCCTTCTACTAATCGAAGAGATCATCAATCCTTGGCAAATAATACTTGTTATTCACAATTACTTTATTTATTTTCCTGAAATCAATACACAATCTCAAGGTCCCATCTTTCCTCTTCACAAATAACATTGGGGCACCTCAAGGTGACACACTTGGGCATATGTACGCCTTCTTCAATAGATCTTCAAGCTACATTTTCAACTCATTCTGCTTTAGTGTACTCATTCTGTAGGGAGTGTTTGACACGAGAGCTTATCTAGGCATCAAATTTATATATAAATCAATATATGTCTTTGGGGGGTAGTCCTGGTATCTCCTTAAACACATCCTCAAACTCTTTTAGGACTACTTGATCTTCTAGATCTAGTACCCTCCTTAGGTGTTTCCTCCATATGAGCTGCAAACACTTGGAAACCCTTCATATAACACTTCTTCAACTAGATTGTTTATATTTCTTAGACAATGAACGCCCTAGGAATTCCTTGGACTGCTCTTGAGTTTCCTCCTCATCTAGATAAGTCACTGCCTTGTTACGACAATCTAAGATGGAATGGTGTTGGTCCAACCAATCCATATCAATTAGAGAATCATATGAACCCAAAGGAAAGATGTTCAAATTCGCCTTGGTATTCATCTCGTTCACGCCCAATGGACATGACTTAACCAACTCAATAACCTTTCTCTTGCCTCTTGTAGCCAGCTGCAACAACCAAGATTTCTCATGCTTTCATCTTGGAAATTGAAATATTTCCACTACCTTAGGATCTATATAGTTGTGACTAGTCCTTGAATCAATTAAAATAGTAAAGGCATGGTTATTGATCATACCTTCTACTTCAATCATGTGTGATTGAAACTCTACTTGCTTGTTGTCTAGGGATGCATAGATTCTTGGCACACTTCTTCCCATTTCCTCCATTGTTTCTACTTGATATACATTGTGGAGAGCTCTCACTTTTTCAACTTTGTGAGGATAATACCTATACTAATGATCTCCTTTACAACCCAAACATTGCATCGGTGGCTGCATTGTACATTTCCCATCTGCCTCAACCATCTTGGGCTCTTTAAAAACTGGTTGTCCCTAAGGATTATTCCTGAAGAATGATGGCTTTCTCCCCTTATTCCTTAGTTCTTTGTTAAACTTCTTGTCCTCCCAAGCCTTCTGGAAGGTAGGATTTCCTCTTTACTAATCATACAAGAACTTATCTCTTCTTATGGTTTCTTCCAAAGTTTTAGGACCATCATACTAAATCTTGTCACTGATGAAGGATGGCAGTCCACTCATATGTCTTTGGATATTAACTGTCTCATCTTTGATGAAGAAGACATACTTCAATAGTTCCAGGAATCTTATTTCATACACATGAATGGTCATGCTTCCCAGCTTGAGTTCAATGAAATCTTTCATCTTTTTGTCATAATACATCTTGGTCATGTATTTCTTCTCAAAGTACTTCTTGAATTCTTTCCACATCACATTTTTCTCTTTGATGTACTATACTTTCATAAGTTGATCCCACCACATAAATGTCTTTCCTTTCAAATAATAGATGACAATTCTTCCTTCTGCATGAGAAAAATATTTATGCAATTGGAAGTACTTTCTCATGCCTAGAAACCATGTCTCAACATCTTCATCCTTCTTGTGCTCTCCATCAAAGGTAGGAGTTTTGATCTTATTCATTTCTCCTTTCAACTCATCCACCCCAGACCTCACATGCTTCCTAGAAGGGGATAGACTTGAGCTACTGTGTTCTCTCCTATGGGAATGATTTTGGGAGTGATGGTGATATCATTGTATTGTACTCTATCTCTCCATTTCCGACATCATATTTTATTTACAACAACATATATTAAATTATATTTCTATTCTAGAAAGTGATATTGTTTAAATTCAATAATTTCGGTTGGACTATTTCTTGGAAGTTAAAGCATTAACAATTATCATTCTCATGTTCTGAGAGGTACATGTCAGAATGGTGTTTTATTGATTTTAATATTCATTAGATACCCTATATTCTTTTCTACTTATTGTTCTTTATAGAACTAAAAATAAAATATAATAAAACATTTAAAGTTCATTGAAATCCTGCGGGGACACTAATCCAGAGGGTTCTTCCATACCAAATAGGAAGAGTCTAATTGGGAGATGTGTTCTTAAACATGGTTAATAATCAAAAGTGGAAACAACCCTTGTTAGCATGAGATTCCTTTGCATTTCTTGGGAAAATGCACAATTTACCCAAACATATTGAGCGGTTATTGCCAAAATTTGATCCTAGTTTATTTGATCCTCTAGAAGATCATACTAAAAAAATTATAATGGAAATTAGATTGATGAATATACAAGATGGGGTCATACAATGTAGGTTATTCCATTACACTTTTTAAAACAAAGTCTCCACTTGGTATTTTAATCTACTAGTTGGATCAATAACAAGCTCGGGTGATTTTCAAAAAGCCTTCTTGGATAAATTTGAGAAAGAGATTACTGCATGAAACTTAATGACTGAATTGTTATCAATGATTATGGGTCATAAAGAAATATTCAAGGAATTCAATTAAATATTCACAACAATCATCATAAATTTAAGCTTGATATTGAACTTGCTCAAGAACTTCAAATAGAAGTTTATGCAAATGCCTTACCCGTCCCATTTCCATGTTCATCAAATGAGAAGAAAAAAATAATTTAGCTCTAAACTTTGAAGAGGATAAGAAAGTGTAATTTGAAATTGTAGGATGTAAGGAAAGTCATGCAACATTTTTTAAGGAATAGATTGTGGAACTAAAGAAAAGTGTAATCTTGACTAGACCACAACCAAAAGCTACTCCATAAGAAAAATAAAAAGATTCCATGGATATGGATAGCTTACAGTGAATGATTAAACGTTTAACAAATGATATCATAGATATTAATGGGAATTTTGGAGAAGGTATGTCAACACAACATCCATCCTGACCATTTTATAGAAGACTCGTACCTCTAATTCCTATTTAACCCCCACCTACAAATTTGAATATTAACCTATAGGAGGTATCTATGGAAATATTTTTTAATTACCATCGAGCTAATCATTCAAAAGAAAACTTTTTAGCAATGGATAAATGCTATGAACTTGGTTTCCAACTATTTTTTGGATGAATTTATTCAAATAGAAGAATCTAGTTATCAATTAGATGGAGAAATATAATAAGAGGAGGAGAAACAACCTAGTGAAACAACCACGGTTCTATGGGACTTGTTTCCTGGCTTTAATTGGATGAAGAAGATGAAGTCAACCATGTTGACTAGAGTGGATCAACCATTAAGTTCATATGAACTCTAAGGGGAAAAATGCATTAAGTTTAAAATCTACATAATACAAGTTAGAGAATGGAATCCTTTCTAAAAAAAATTATGATAGTTTTCTATTATGATGTATAGAAAAGGAGGATGTAAACAATGTTTTGAAGAATCTCCATGATGGGCCATCTTAAGGTCTTTTGTTTGTTTGTTTGTTTGTTTGTTTGGGAGAAACCACCACTCACATGATTATGAGAGTGGGTTACTTTTAACTTACTCTTCAAGATTCTCATGCTTATGCATGTAAGTGTAAGATTTATCAACTAAGAGTGAGAAGAGAGAAAAAAACATCCATACCATTGCAACATATTTTGATTGATAAGACTTTAGAACAATGGGGATTTTATGTTATTAGAGATATCAAACTACACTCATCTAAGCATCACAAGTACATATTGACTTCTAATAATTACTTTACCAGGTGGGTTGAAGTTGTGCCATTAATACACATAGATGAAAAGGTAAAAAAATAGTTTCTTAAAGAACATTTCATTACTAGGTTTGATAATCCTTTGGTTATCATATTTGACAAAGATTCTTATTTGTCCTCTTCACACCTATTTGAGTTCACTTTGGATAAAGGAATAATTCTACATTATTTAGATAACTACTACCTGCAAGGAAATGGAGTGGTTGAATCAACTGACAAGAATCTAATTCACATTATAAGGAAGAAAATAATGGAAAACCATAATAATTGGCATAACTATTTACCTAATTCTTTATGGGAAGACAGAGTAAAAACTAAGTGATACTTATGTACATATCCATATTACTTCGTGTTGGCCCTCGACCAAGTTTTGAGGAAATATTGGTTATGTTTGACCACCTTTTGGACTTCGATGCAGTGATCGAGGAAGGCGCACCCAGGTAGAGCTGAGATCACAGATCTCACTTGTTTTTCAGGCTAAGTGGACCCAACAAGGAGTTCACTAGGGTTTTGTAATGAGTTATGGAATGTCAGTCCATGGGTTTACCCATGTTTAGGCCTTTTTGTAAGCAAATGTAAAAGTATAAATAGATAAGAATGTATGGTAGAAGTAAAGAAGTGGCAGATAGCTTGCAAGACTAAGTGCAAGTAGTTTTGGGTGGCTCTGTGCAACATATTGTGTATGTAAGGTTTAGTGCTAAATAGAGAAGTTGTCTTTGTGCTATGACCTAGTTTTGGGAAGGAGGATCTGGCGCTCAGTGCACAGATCTCCTGTCCTCTATGAGGCTTGGTTCTGTGTCTTAGTGCATAGGAGAAGATGAATGTAAGAGACTGAAGAATAATAAACAAGATGAAGAAGTTGGTGGACGTAGCCCTACACTGAGGTGAACCACGTATATCTTGTGTCTTTGGTGTGCCTAGTGCTATGTTGTCTTTGTCATTTATCTGCTTAGTTCTTTTGTTATGTATATAGGGTAGATCTGATGTTTCTTAGTGCTTCACTTGTGTTTTATGAATGAATGATAGATCTAACTTTGTGCTGTGTGGTTGAAGTGCTAAATCTTTATTGTTACTGGGCCGATCTATCTTAGGGCTTTGTTCTGCGATGTTGATGAATCTAATGAGTTAATTCATATCATCTCCTAAGTGTTATTAAAGTACTTGCAAAGTGTTGTAATCACAGATCTGTGTCCCAGCTTGGTTATAGACACCTGATTCTTGTAACACCACCCCCCCCCCCTCCTCTACCTCGGGTGAGACTTCGCCTACTTTGCAGGTGTTGTCAAAAGGGCCGGTAGTTAGGGTTTTGTTGGTGCATTGTTGAAGCATTGAACCCTGGGTCTGCCCCTGTGACAACAAATGGCTCTGTTGTCAAGACTTGAAACTGTGATTGTTGGGAACTGAAGTAAAGAGAATATCTGTGTGTAGATCTGTTGTTGTAGTGCACAATGTTATACTTGAATTGGGAAGCTATGTTCTAAGTGAATATTTTTGTTTCGAAAGCATGAATTTAGGTATGTTTAATAGATTATGTCCTAGTCTGAAAGCTAGGGTGTAGTTGGAAGAAAGAGTTGATCTGAATAAATTTGACATAAATAAAGAAAGATATGTTATTCCTTTGCATAAAAAGAATTTTTGGACTAATAAATGGATGCAGGAACCTAGAAAGAAATTTTGTAGATCGCAGGTCTAGCATTGTGATACTAGTGCCCAGTACAGGAGAAGTTGGGGAACTTACAAGAGAAAGAGTGGACCGACACTATGTTATAACTGCAGAAGGCCGAGACATCTTGCTATGGAATGACCTGGTACATGACCTATTTGTCTTTGTTGTAAAATTGTTGGTCATGAAGTAGAGGATTGTCCAAGGATGATTGCTAAAGTCAAACAAATGAACATTAGACAAGAAAACTATGAAGGAAGTCAAGAAAATAAGAGAATGTTAGAGAATCATCAAGAGAATGAGTCATAAAAATCTCAGTCTATGTTATCACAATTGAAAGAAATGATGAATGATCACAAAGATATCAGTTTATCAGATATCTTAATGGTAAAACAATGCATAAGTGAAAGAATATAAGACTTCGACATAGACTGTGTCTTGGATGAAGAAACACAAGTGAATATTATGACAGAAGAAACTTAGGAAATTTTGGGAAAGCCTGTTGTGGTACCTTCATTGGGGGGAATAAGCTTGTTTAAAGGAAATATGATAACCCTATGTGGAAGAGTTACTAATGTACCTATTATTATTCATGGAACATCGACTGAAGAGGAATTTGAAGTCATTAAGTTTGTTGAGAACAACACCCCATTCCCACTTTTGTTAGGAAAGACTTGGATCGAGAAAGATCAAAGCAGAAGGAAAGAAGAGGAAGAAGCTTCAGAAAAGAAAAAGAAAGAACTAAGGGATCTCATAGCCAGAAAAATAGACCGACTAATAAAAGAACAAGAGGATAAGTCTAAGCAACAGAAGGCAAGAGAATTAGCTAGAAAGATTGAAAGAATGAAAGAAGGTTTGAAGGACCTATCCATGCAAGAAAGAAGTATACCCACCTTGGAATTAATAAAAGAAGAGGTATTAACTTCGAACCCTTTGAGAGCACATCAACAATGAAATATCACTACGTTAGGAGACGATAAGAATAAAAATGGAAAGAGAATTCCAAAAACAATTAGAGAGACTTAGATCATAGGAAAGAAGGCAAGGAAGCTCAATAAGAAGAAATCCAAGTTAGACAAGATACATGGAGTTACAGAGAAAAAATGGAAGACTTCACAGGAGGCAGGTTTGCAGGATTTGAGCCTCACTGAAACATCATAACCGCAAAAAATGGGACTTCGCCTTGGCAAATCTATGTGACCGTTGGAGGCACCCCGACCATTATAATGATGCTCCAAAATGGCTAGGAAACACATTTACAGGCGGATAGACCTCCATTGGAAATTGATAACACGTCATATGGGACAATTCATATTGATGAAAGCATTTCTGCCCGTTGGAGGAATCCATTACGATGCTTTATTATTTAACCCATCGGACGTTGCGTTGGGACCATTTTTTGCCACCCATGATTATCTGAGATAAGAAGACAAGTGATTGTGTTTCGATATTTTCTATCATATTTTGTTGTCCATTTTTCCACTTATCCATTTGCCTACCCCGACCTGTCCATTTAATAGTGAGAATGTTGGGCGAATGCACTAAATTAGAAAATTTCGTCGAGGAGGTTCTTAAGAAGTTTATGGCTGATAAATCTATGTCTGAAGGAGTTCAGGCATCGTCAACCAGGGGACTCCAGGCTTCCCCTTCAACTGGACGTTGTTCGAGCCGTGTCAACCCCATAACTTAGCAGAAAAGTAACCATCACGAAGATATGGCGAATGCGAAGCATATCCTGTTGATATTACCAGATTATATCCCACCCTTGATTGGTGCGGTTAACTATGAAAACATCCTACGGTACTTCGAGTACACTTTGATCACCACGTACATCCCGAAAGGAATACGCGTAGTTGTGAGTTAGTTGGGACAGATCCCACTACTAAAGAACAATGACTTCAATCTTGGAGATAGAAAGAACTATGTTATACTCTCACCTCACAAATACCTGACGAAGTCAACTGGGAAGAAGCCTCGTATTATCTCCCAGCCATGGATTAAGGAACTAGCGCAACCCACTATGCTCAACGTGATGCATATTCCCCATTTCGACCAACACCGGGAGGTTAATGCTTGCATTAAAATCCTCTTGTCATGCTACCATGGCGGATACCTATGGATTGACTGATAGATTTCTATGGATCCGGTGATGATCCACTTGATTACAGGATTAAGAATGAAGGGACATGACCCTCAACAATTTTACCTAGGGAAGGCCTCAAACCACTCCCTGGCAAAACGCATTAAGGAAGAAAATGGTGAAGTTGAAAAGGGAAAGTGAGGCTACAAGGTAGCCTCTATCTAGGATAGCATAGTGTGCCTCACTGCCAACTCATATCTTGCAAGCTTGTAAGAAAGAATCGCCCCACACAGGTCGTTGGGTTCGTGGTGGACCTCGCAGGAAATTGTGTGGAGGGAATGCAAATGAATCGGGTGAGTTACCTCGTCAATGAGCTTGAGAAACACTATTGCAAAGCTCAGGATCATGGATATGAATTCCAATTTAGTTGACTGCTCATATTGATTTCATTTGTCGCTTGGAAAATGTCGGAAGGAGCCACCTTCCCAGAGGTCAAACCATCTGAGCCATTGGCCACTAGGTTCTCTACCTTGTGGTACACAAATGATATTTCGAAGCAATGCCAGTCGAACATTGTGTCCATGCCTATTATTAGCAACTGAAATTTTCCATTGAAGCTTTTACATGCATGACACCATGCACCTTGCACCAATATCGACCTTTTACAAAGTTCCACGTAGATCGACATTTTATATATATCACTGCATGGAGGGATGAGAACAAGGAGGAGTTACAATCATATTACAAGATAAAAGATGAATAAATGGAGTAGATCACAAAGGAATGGTCAGATAAGTTCCTTGTACCGGTAGATGATGCAGAACTCTCCAACCTCAACATTATAGGAAGCCCCTTGGTCACCCAGGTTGAGCATGTTGTACAATCTAGTGAGAAGAAGAAAAATAAAAAGGAGGAAGTCCAGAATATAGATACTGATGAGGAAGACAACGCCTCTAAAGGAAATGGATCTGGCTTGCTAGGAGTAGGAGACAAAGTAAATGGACAAGGAGGAGGGGATGAAGGAGAAAATCAAGGAGAAGGTGAAGCTACAGCGCCAAAAGATCCCCTTACTGAAACTGTAACTCTGTATAAGAGGAAGGTTTCTCCGTAGAAACCTTTGACAAGAAACAAGACCCGTTTCAGTAAGTCCCATATGGAGGCCACACTCACAGAAGATGATATCAGTCTAGTCCATAGAGAGATGGAGGATGCGTCCGAAGATATCTTGTAGAGATATGGAGTGAAGAATGAAGAGCTGTATGGAAGGGTGAAAAAGGAGATGAGGGAAATACAACAAGTCTGTCAATTGAGTTGCGCAGTACCCACTGTGTCATCTTCATCACATGTTGCAGAATTGGGGGATGAGCCTTCCCAATTAAGAAGACTTGCAGATGCGAAAGATGCTCGACTTCAGAAAGTCTAAGAAGAAAAGGAGAAGGCTATAGAAGCCTTGAAACAAGAGAAAGAGGAATTCTTAGAGAAACTACGAGTTGTGCGGTACTATGTAACTGCCTACGAAAATGAGAGAGATGAGTTATGGGTGATGCTTGAGGAGGACAAAGAGAAGATACAGAGAAAAAAGGACTAGCTACTTGCGGAGTAGACTGCGGTCAAAGAAGCGGTGAATAAAACACTTAGCTCTGTGCCCAAATTGGCACAGGAGGAACAAGAATCGATTGATATCCAAGTGACAAAGCTCACTGAGGTCATCCAGCAGCTTCAATCGAGGATAACAGAGTTGGAGTTCCAAGAAGTACTGAGCACTCCGTAGGAAGCACGCGATCAGAGGGAGGAAGTCGATAAGAGAGAAGTTGGAAGGATCAGAGCCCTGACTTCAGAATGAAAAAAATTGAGCGACAGAAGTGAACAGACTTCTGAATGCCTCAAAGAATATCCAAATCTAAGGAAACTGGAAGTGTAGTTACAGGAGGCACAACAACAGGCACTGTCAATACAAGCGCATATGAAGCTACTCACTTTAGTCAAGAGAATGAAAAGATCACAAGAACAACGTGCAGTACAACAACAGATTACTTATATCTAGGGCAGAGTAATGGAATTCATGAAGAAGCTTCAACCTATACAGGATGAGGCCTACAAGGTGTTTGAATAAATCAATGTCCAAGGCTTGCAACTAGACCAAGTGGTTGTGAAAGTGGAACAACGCCTGGAAGGGCTTGTTACAGAGAAAATGATTCAAGAGCTCATTGAGGAGGAGGCTCAGGCGAAGCAGAAGGTAGAGGAAGATCGAGTGAATCTTGATGCCTTTGAAGAAGTGTTGCCCAGACCTGAGTAACTCGGGACAAGTCACATGTGGGTGTTCAAGGCCTGTTGGTCCTCGACCAAGTTTTGAGGAAATCTTGGTCAGGTTTGAACACCTTTTGGACTTCGACGCAGTGATTGAGGAAGGAGTGTCGAGGAAGAGCTAAGATCGCAGATCTCACTTGTTTTGTGGGCTAAGTGGACCCAACAAGGGGTTCAATAGGGTTTTTATAATGGGTTATGGGATGTCGACCCATGGGTTTACCCATGTTTAGGCATTTTTGTAAGGAAATGTAAAAGTATAAATAGATAAGAATGTATGGTAGAAGTAGAGAAGCAAAAGATAGCTTGCAAGGCTAAGTGCAATTAGTTTTGGGTGGCTCTATGCAACAGATTGTGTATGTAAGGCTTGATTCTAAATAGAGAAGTTGGCTTTGTGTTGTGACCTAGTTTTGGGAAGGAGGATCTGTCACTCAATGTGTAGATATCTTGTCCTCTGCGAAGCTTGGCTCTGTGGCATAGTACACAGGAGAAAACGAATGTAATATACTGAAGAATATAAAGAAGATGAAGCAGTTGGTGAACGTAGCCCCACACTAGGGTGAACCACATATATCTTGTATTTTTGGTGTGCTTAGTGCTATGTTGTGTTTGTCATTTATCTTCTTAGTGATTTTGTTATGTATAATGGAAAAATACGATTCTTAGTGCTTCACTTTTGTTTTATGAATGAATTCTAGATCTAACTCTGTGTTGTGTGGTTGAAGTGCTTAATATTTAGTGTTATTGCATCGATCTATATTAGGGTTTTGTTTTGCGATGTTAATGAAGCTAATGAGTTAATCAATATCATCTACTAAGTGTTATTAAAGTACTTGTGAAGTGTTGTAATCACATATCTATTTCCCATCTTGGTTACATACACCTGAGTCCTGTAACCCCCCCTTCCTCTACCTCGGGTGTCACTTTTCCTACTTCGCAAGTGTTGTTGAAAGGGACGATAGTTAGGGTTTTGTTGGTGCGTTGTTGAAGCATTGAACCCTAGGTATGACCCTGTGCCAACACTTCGTGCATGTGTAGGAATAAATTTTACCACCAAATGTGTTACTACCTTCATTATATCTTTCCCAAGATTCTAGAGGTCATCCTTCCATTGTTTTACAAAACATGATCGATACATTTCTTATGTTTGAGGAGGAAAGGGAGAAAGATAAAAAAAATATTCTCACTAGAAAATAATTAAGAAATAGTTTGGTAATAATGCTAATGATAAGAATTTTGAAATAGGCAACTTGGTTTTGAAACGGGATAGAGTCAATGAACCAAAAGGAAACCAAACTAATATTCAAAACTTGTGGCTCAGTCCTTTTCAAATTGCTAAGAAAATATGAACTATTACATATAGGTTGTAAAGTTTAGAGAGAGATCTAGATTCCCTCCCTATTAATGAATAAATGCTTAAGAAATAATTCACTTGATTGTTCTCAAAGGACTATTAGTTGTATATAATTAGTTATTAGTTTTCTTTAAAAAAAAATGACTTTGAATTAAGTCCTTTTTCGTACCTTACTTGTTCTTATTGATCAAAATTAAAGTGGCTTAGTTATGGTCGAGCTTGAGAGTAGGACGTAGTTCATATTTTCTCTTCTATCAAACTTTGGAAATATTCGATACTCTATTGTTAAAGTAATTGGTTAAATTCAATGGAGAATGCTTAATTACAATTATGACTATGTATGTTGACTTAAGTTAGGATGTGAGTATGACAAAAGACACTTTACCTAGGATGGAAGATATTAACATCAAAGTTCCTTTTTAATTTGTTTAAAAAAAGATGGCATCCTCTAAGTTGATAAATCTATTGATCCACACTCTTCTATTCAACAAAATGTAAAATATGAGAGAAAGAGATAGGGAAAGTATCATTAAAAGATTAAATTATTTACATAGAATATGATTTAACTAATGATGAAACATATTTAATGAGGAAATGCACATAACTTCATTGGAGCTATGAACATTCATTAGTAGTGGAGCAAGATCTATAATGTAGGGGTGACTTTGTCAGTGTTATCAAAACTTACAGGAAATATAGCAATTCCAAAAGAATGATAAAGTATGATGGAGAATTGAATAAATAAATCTCAAATAGTGAAATGGTAGCCCAAATTTTTAATTCTCATTTTAGTTCTATGACATGCTTCAAATAAAGTTAACTTTTCATTATCTTTGGTTTATTGACTAAGTACTTCAATTCAAAGTAAAGAAGCAAATATGAATTTGATTTGAAGAAAAAGGTATGGATGATTATTTATTTTTTATTTTTTCTCTAACTTATAATTAAAATTGAGTTTGGTTTTTAATCAAACGAAAAAGATGCATAGATTTTGAATGGACCCAATAAATTGTCATTTGTTGAAAGCTTAACATAGTAAAATTCAATTTTGGGGGGTACCACCTTTGTTTGTCCTCCTTGAATTATATTTTTCTTTTCAAGTTTGATGAAATTTTATTCAAATAAGACAAAAAATTGAGTTGGTTATTCAACTATCCAAACCAACAATTGAGCCAGTACACCCCATATTTAAATATTTAGAGAGGAGTACTATTTCGGCATACTACCTCCAAGAAACATTGCAATGATATATGTATATGACTTGGTGTTTACCAACATTAAACGGTCACATTCACATACTATTGTTGCTAGGACCCCAATTATTCCATGTTTAGAAGCTATTATTTTCATTATCTAAAGATGATAGGAAGATAAATTTTATCCCTATAACATATACATAGGGAAATAGGGGATAATGAACTCTAAACAAGCCATGATCCTCTATGATTGGGTTCAAGCACAATATTACGGTTTCAGTAAAATAGCCTTGTGCCCATGAAAAATGGGATCACAAGATATTGTACAAGAATGTAGTTAGATGAGGAAGTGCTTCTATTTCTTAAATCGAAATATTTTATTTCCACTTAAGGCATGTAATTTGATGAACAAATGGAAAGAATAAAATTGAATTTGGAGGAATTTAACATGTTATTGAAGAAGGAAGATGAATACAATATCATAGTGGAAGAGGAAAAATACAAACAAGAAGGAGAGCATATAATCAAATCTAAGGAAGAAAGAAGAGGAAGAGAAGAGAGACTAAAAGAAAACGCTGAGAAACTGAGGAAAAAAGAAGAACTAAAAATCAAAGAGGAAATACTAAAAGTTGAGATGGATATATTGGAGGTAGAGGAAAGAGAAACACTAGCAACAACTAAATTGGAGAATAAATTGGAAAATGTGAGAGTTAAACAAGAAACGATATAAAAAAATGGAAAATGATTGATAGGAGGATGAAACAGACCAATAATGAAATCAATGGAAGTAATATACAAGAGAATCATTTGATCAACCAACAAAATAAGATGGGCCACATCTAGGTAGTTTTATTGATCTGACCACATAGGATTTAGTTGTCCCAAAACATAGTACAGGTTAAGGTAAAGAGATCAAGGATAAATGAATTGAGATGGAGAAAACATAATACCTTATCAAGGATAAATGAATTGAGATGGAGAAAACACCCAGTAGCTTAGATAATACCTTATCCTAGGGATACCAGTTCATACTATACCCCATTCAAAATGTTGCATAATTATAATTAATAACATACAACAAGAAAAGAAAAACCATAGCTAAAAAAACATAGAGAAGAAGAATCTTGGACAATATTTTTATATGCACAATGGAAGAACAAGAATAAATTCAAGGATATAATATAGTAGAATGAAGTAGAAGTATGAAGTGTATTATCTACCAAAAAAATGGAATCTTTAAAAGTTTCTCAAAGAGGAAGTGATAAAAACCACTCAATTAAAATGTGCACTCCCTAAAATAGATAAATGCGTTAACATGTTTAATAAGGAACTGCCAATTCAGAAGGCTCCCCAAAGAAAAAATACTTTATCACATGATAATTCATGTAATATATTTTTTGAACACTGGGAAAAGTATGATAGAGAAGTAGTTATATCCTAGACAACCCCTAATTCACTTAAGGGTTATGTTAAAAGTGGTTATTATAATCAAATTTTAAAGTGTATATATATGAGAAGTTAGGAAGTTAGAGGGGATTTTTGATAGTACAAAATTTGAATGATTATTGTAAGAGAACTATTATATTACATTGATTAAAGAACAATCCAATCATTGGCCAAATTGAATTTGACTGAAGAATTTTGTATATGTGAATCAAATGTTATGTATCTTGAGTATTTCATTTTACGCACTTGTGATATATGATTGATTACAGTATAATTTATGCATATGGATTATTGACACTATTTTTGTCAATGGATACAGGCTTGACGATGATTGCTAATCCAACTCACATAAGGAGTAAAGGGGCCATGCACATAAACCAGACATTTGAGGGAGAGGTGTGACAGCGTCCCTGTCACAGCATACTAGAACTCCCATTGTGACCTGAACTGTAGGTTAGAGATTAACTAGTTCAAGAGGTCCACAATGTCATGAGAGTGGACTAGGACAGTCACTCACGAATAATTCTAAGGGGAACACAATAAGGAAGAATCATTATTCCTTATAAGCCATTAGTCTCTCACAAGGTTGACCGAGTGGAGTGTTGACTCCAAGGGTCGGATGAACTTTCAAAACCAATCAAAGGAGAGTGCCACCCTTGGAGCATGGAGGTGCATCTTGAAGGTCATGTTGCTTAATTAAAACATTAGTCAATAAATCTAGGTGGTCTATAAAAAATTGAAATGTTTAGACCTTGTTAGAATGGAATAATTATTTTGTTAGTAAATTATAAACTTAGAATCCTAACAAGAGTCTAAGCCTAAGTCTAAGTCTAAGTTTAATTGAGGGACTAGTTAAAAATATTGAATAAGTCAAAATATTTTAGATAAAATCAATGTTGAGGAAAAAGGGAAAAAAAATTTAAAGGTTGGATAAAATGCACATGTGTGCATGAAACTAATAGAAAGGATTTTTAAAATAGAAAGAAATAAAACATAAGAGAATAGGTGTACACATAGAATAGCATCTTGAGTCAAACTACCACTAAGTCTAACTAGAAGAAGACTCCTAATCCAACTCTAACTAAGATATAGTTAGGAGAAACTCATTAAATGAGAATTTGAGGAGCACGGGGGCAACTAAGAGAGAAAATAGGAACACATTAGGGAATGTGAGGGAAATTGGTTTTTTAAATAAAATAAAAATGGTAATTACTTATGCAACTTGAGGAAATTGTGAGAAGTGTGTGCGTGAATAATCATAATTAATTTAATTTAAAAATAATAATTATTTGTGCATGAGGACATGTGTCAGTGGGGGAGTTAATTTAATTTTAGAAAAATAATTATTTGTGCATGAGGAACTTCTTGAGAGTAATGTTATGCTATTAGAATTTGGATTGACTGTGTTTTACTTGTGAGAGTTGGGATACCAAGCTTGTGGAAAGAGTAGAAGCTCTTCTTTGCGAGGCAAGCTTGGAGCTATTTTTTTCTAGTTTCTTGTGTGTGGGCTTTTTGTGACTCAAGGGCCTAAGGGGGAAGAAGAGTACCTCTAACGTTGGATGGGAGGTACCAGTGTAGTCCTTGGTTTAGCAAGTAAAATGAGGGACATCGTGCAAGTTTAGTTGAGGATCATCTACACAACTTCATCCTTCGGTCACGACATTTGGAAATTGCATTTTGTGTAATATGTAAAATTAATGTTAAGCACAATGTAGTGATCATGAGTATCAATGTACAATAATTATGTTTCCATTAAATTTTATTCATTCCTAATGCTGAAAGAGTAAGGATATTGTATTCTATAGAAATTTTACTGATAAATAGATAAATGGTATGTAAATTAATTATGAAAATTTTTGTTTAGTAGATGAATTAAATATCTAGAAAAGACTGGAGAAATGCCATTGAAAAGACTGTTTATAGTTACAAATTATTAGTGCGTANGAAAATAAAACTGGTAATCACTTGTGCAACTTGGGGAGAGTGTGACAAGTGTGTGAATGAATAATCTAAATTAAATTAATTAAAAAGTTAATTACTTGTGAATATGGACAAGTGTCAATGAGAATTTACCTATAAAAGAATTGGGATAGAAGGGGAAGGGGACTCAATTTTTTGAATGGTATTGTTATGCTGCCAAAAAAAAATTTGACTATGTTTTACTTGTGAGAGTTGGGAATTCAAGCTTGAGAAAGAGTGGAATCTCTTCCTTGCGAGGAAACCTTGAGAGCTATTGTGTTATGGTTTTTTTCTTGGCCCCTATGTGGCTCGGGGGGCTAAGGTGGAAGAAGAGTACCCCTATCGTTGGCTGGGAGGTACCGGTGAAGTCCTTGGAATAGTAGGCGAAACCAGGGAGAACTTGAGCAAGTCATCGAATTGAAGAATTGGCATCGAATATCTACCAACTTTGGGTTAGGGCACTTGAATTTATATTATTAATTTATTAGATATAATCATTGTGAGATTATTATTTATTTGAAGGAGAAACAATTTAGCATTTATGTTGTGTATTCGTTTGGTGATTGTTGTTAGGATTTATATATTAATATTGGATTGGAGTTCATTCCATATTGTAATAAGAATTGATTTATTTATATAAATCCAAAACATTTATCAGTATGTTATGTGGAACCATATAATTTTTACTTTGTAACTGTCAGAATAATTCGTGGTTGATTTAAGTGGAATTGTCCCTTCTTGCGCACTAAATATATGAACTTTGGAATGTGAAATTGTTAGAAATTTTCCACTCTCTAACGAAGGGTTATGTTTATACAATAATTATTTTTTGGTGTGTTTATGTGGAATCGGATTATACACGATTTTTGTGTGCCTCCTAATAAAAAAAATCTTTGTAAGATTATTTTGATCATTCC
>JASDQU010109020.1:0-17168 GCA_032191745.1 Picea mariana | reverse complement strand
CTAATATCTTACTACCTTTTTATTATTTTATGTCATAAAATGTTGGCCAGTCATGGAACACACTGACCTTAGACTTCAGAATACGACTAAAAAAAAGAAGGTGTTCACCTGTATGCCAAACCTTTTAAATACGGATATGTGAAAAAGGTGTCTTAAAGGTCCTCACATCCATTGTGGTAAATTTTTTCCTTGGGTTTCATGATCTATGTACACAAATACTCAAACCAATATATACCTGCTCCATCTACTCATTGTTAATGATACGATCGTCAGTTGACACAATTTCTGAAACATGGAACCTGTAAATCATTGTTGTCTTGGTAATGGAAATTTTTTGTGACATGTTGTTCATGTTAAATAAATACCGACATCGTGGGTGATTATCAAATACCGAGTCTTGTAAATCCAGTAGATATCGATCAAATTTTAACACTTGTAGACAAGCGAAAAGTTCTCTCCTTAAAAGTATTGACCGCCTATTTTTGTAGCTTATAACGGTTTGTTTTTATTTATCTAATAATAAACCTATTATTGTTTGTGATTTTGTTGAGGAAAGCGATAGTACTGAGGCAATTTGATGAGGCTGTTAACTTTGCGCAATGATCAATTATGGTCATGATTACACCTTTAATTACCAACGGTTATTCCTTTGTTTTAGTTATGGTCAAACTCTCTAGACCTGCCAAGTTTGTTATTTTAGAATTTAATTTTAGTTGGGTTAAATTGTTAAGTCAAATAGTTTTAAGTAAATGATGATATCGTTGAGTAGGAAGCGATGATAGTTAGGAAGTTTTTATTTATTTAGTAGATTCCTTGGAAAGTGTAACATCGAATGATGTCTTATTAATATAACATTGTATGAGTATAATACTAAATTTTTGGAATACATTATTAATATGGTTAGTCCTCCCATTTAATTGTTGAAGATGCAATTGGTGTAAAATTTCATCTGACCTTATTTCAAATGTTAAGAAATTGAGATAAGGTAACGATAGATGAAACCATATAGGGTGGAATATGTTGTTGTAGAAACCATATATGAAACCACTATAGATGTAACTATAGTAGGTGCAATGGTGGATGCAACAAGGGTGGTCGCAGGGATGTGCAAGGAAAGATATATGGGGTAAAATCATGAAGATGCGTAACACTTTTACTTGTTTTATGAGAATTTTTTATTTTATTTTAACAGGTTCTTCAACTTCCTGTAAACAAAAGTATTTTTTTATTTAAAATTTTACTTTACTGTAAAAACAAAACTTGTGAAGAATTTTGTTAGCTTTCTACTAACTCTTTTTAATTTTTTTTTATTGAGATTTGTTATGTCAATTTGGCAATTGTTTGATACTATGTTCCTTAAAAATGAAGGGAAATATAATGAGTTATTTTTTCCCCCAACAATGTGTCCATTATTAAAATTTTGTTTTTGACAAATGAAATATAGTGCAACAATCTATAGAGACTCTATTTTGTGATGATTATAGTTTTGAATCTAACGAATGAATATTAGCTTTACTTAGAATAAGAATTATGGAGCTTGAATACACATTTCCAATATGTTATATTAGTACATAAACATGAAAAATAGACAAAATAAGATAACATTTTTAACATTAAAATCATATTTAACTTAACACATGATATTTGTGCATGGGGTGATCGATCCACCCTAAGTGGATATGGATGCTAAGTCTCTTCAATGGAAACCTATACAAACAAAAAAACAGTATAACTTATATCTCATAAATAACTTGGACATTTGCTAAACAACGAATTTATAAAGCCTTCTAAGTGTTTGTTGAAGTAGGAAAGCTCTAATTTGGCACCATGAGACATTAATATTCATTCAATTCTCACTAAAATATTAAACTAAATATTATGTAATTCGATGAGGCAAGAACACAAAATACAAGGAAAATACCATGCCAAATGAGAAGGGGAAGAGAAAGGTGAACATCGAGGGAGTCTTTAAGTGTCTATATTTTACTGTTAATATCCTAGACTTACATTCAAAAAGAATTTAAGATCAAGATGAATGCCTCTATAAATGACATAGGTGCAATTTTGATGCACCAAAAAACCCCTTTGAATACTTCTTTCAGAAATTGTAAGGAGTTGTTCTAAACTACTCAATTATGATCATAATATGAATATATTGGCTCAATAAGTGAATCATTATTGATATTTTTTCTTCAGAAATATATATCTATTGACAAAATCACAAGCATGTTATTATTTTCTAGGTAGAAAGAAAGAGAATGCATGTTATATGAAGCATAAAATTTATTTGAAACAATATAACATCATAGTTAAGTATCAAAGAGGTAGAAAATATATGTTGCATATTTCACCTACAAGAAAAATGATGGTGGATTGATAGTGTTTATATAGAGTTTCAAAAGAAATTCACGAGAAACATCCATACCTTGCACAAATTTATGCAATCTTGCACAGCTCATGATAACCCTATTAAATGAATTGTTCTCCAACTACCTTTTGAATGGTATTTTTTATTTATTAGGTGTTGTTTTTGTTCCTCTATATTATCATAGACCTTATAGTGAGAGGAAAATATTTCCTAAACTTCATGGTAAAATGGATTTAAAAAGAGGAAATTTGAATTTTTGGAGGCATCTCTTATGGCTAAGAGCGAAGTAGTCAATGGAAAAGTTTGTAACAATTTTTACCTTTGTATGATGTCAAATTCATGAGATTAAAAGCTAGGTAAGTACATTGCACTTCCAACCCAATAAACCCATGAGAATTGGTATTAATACACTTCCTTAAAGGTTTAAAGAGAACGAGTTCAAATAATGAATATATAAATATAGACATTCATTAACGAAATATATGATCACGTTCATATCATACATGAATATAGTTTCACTATAGTAAGGCACACAATTTGTTTTGAACTAGTTTGATTATACTTTGTTTTACCATCATTAATCATCCCCAATCAAGATAGTATATTCAATGCTATAGGGATTAAGAAACACCAAGATGAGGATCTCCTTCCATATCGAAACATATGGTTAATGGAACATGTGGGGAGCCACAATGGAACATGCTACAACAATTGCTTCATCAAGTCTTGGAGAATGTGTGCCTTACTACATGGATGGAGGTGTCTCATCTCCCAAGAGTTGTACATGCCAAAAAATCAAAGAAAACTACAAATAATTTAAATTTATGTTTAAAAAATATGAGCCAATTGTAAAAATTAAATATATAACATCATAGTACAATGGATCTCGATGGGAAGCTATAAAAAATGCACTATGTTGAACTAGACTATGTGTGAAGGATGATACCATAGTCCTAGTGGTCCAAATCCTATCTCCAAGTTGAGGTGTTTGGGGTGGATTAGGCATACAACTAGGATAAGGTATCCATATCAATGGGTTACCTTCTCCTAGATAACCCATTGGAATTCACCAATGTCAAAATAATTGACATGGAGATCCATAATGAACTTGACCTGTGATTTATTAAGAAAATACAAGGTGTCCACATGCTATGATGGATATCATAAGACAAAGTAGTTTGTGATATATTATTCAACCCCACATGTTAAGGAAATCATTTGGAGTCAATAGAGGCCCAACAAGATTGCAAGGTTTTTTGTGAGAACATCCAGTTTATAATTTGTTTTAATGGATGGTGTAATCTTAATGATTAAGTGTTTCTGGTTTACTCTTAGATTCATTGTTCAGAGTTCATTTATCTATTGGTTATAGAGTCTGATTATCTTTGTAGTCTTTGTTTATTCTAGGTAGTCTTTGTTGTTTTGAGTGTCTCTTAGATTCATTGTTCTAAGTTATCTTATCCACATATGAGGTCACATGGGAAGAAAGTTAAGAACTAAAAGAATTATAATCTCATTACTCATATAGTTGAGATCAAGTTAATATTTAATAAAAATTGACAAACAATAAATGTTTAATACAAAAGAAATATATTATAATTATTTTTTATTAACTATACATAATAATTTAATTAAATATTTAAATATAACCAATTTTTAATAATAATAATAAGAAGAAAAATGAGCCAATGCAAGGTATAACCGTGGAAAGATTCAGAAAAATATATGTAGCTCAAATCACTCAACCAATTCACCTAGCCTATTGGATTAGGGTGCTTATGTTTTATATTGACAAACACTCATTTTATTCAATTTTTATTCACATTTATGGAAGCCATGGCCAATGACGTATATTTTCTTGGTTTATTTGTTATTTGATGAATGTATTAGGGTCTAATGATTGAAATTTATTGATATTGCTTTCCTATCATGGGCTGAAATTGGTGCTACAGATGCTTACAACTTCACAACTTCATACACATAGCCTAATCGTCTTCATATTATCGTCATAGACTTAACACCCAGAAAAACAACTTAGAGATTTTTTTATCCCAACTAGTCGCTTGGAGTGCAAAGGGAGAGCACACACAAAACTAGTCAAAGTACTCACACTCACACCTTAATTACACCTGAGATGTTTGTTTCTCATGTGAAATTTTGCACAACATGCAGAAACAAAGGATACACAGAGCTCAAGAACAAGAATATCATCCTTTATTTATAATGAATTCCCTGGATGAAGTCTCATCCTTTATTTATAACATTCTAACTAGTGGAACTGGTGACAAATCTGAGACTATCAAGTAAAAGGAAATATTCGGGGTGACAATGTGGACTCCACTACCATTATCTCGTCCCTTAAATGGCCCTTTCAGAAGTATGAGGACTCAAAGTGATAGACATATCGACAAAGGATTCACAGACTAACATAAATACAATTGTGGAGCTACTTTAAGCGGCCTACCATGCTTAATAATAAAAATTGTTCCCAACAAGGCATATGCAAGGATTCTCCATGCATGTGCAACCTTCAAAGAAATTCTTTTCACTCTCATATGGGGAACTGGAGGTGTCTTTACTTTTAGGAAAAGCAGGGATGCTTTTAAGGATGGAAATTTATTTTAAAATGTAGAAACCTTGGTGAATCGTAGTAATCCTTCATATGCCAACTATAACTGTTTGGAGATATTTTTGTAACAATATTCAAATTTCTAAGGATTCTATATAGTTTGTATAAATTTTTGGCGATTTTTAAGGTAAAATAATTTTATCCTATAGATTTTGGGCGAATCATTTTTAGAATAGCTAATCTTTTTTTTGGAAAAACCATGGAAAATTAGCCCATGAGTGAAATTTAGCCCCTAAAATCATCCATGAGGAAAAGTAGTTATGAAAAAGAACTATTCTACATCTAACCTGAAAATTGAAAAAGATGGTGGAAAACAAAATTCGTCGACAAATGTGGATTCAACTTTATAGTTAAGTGGAACTTGTATTTTTGTTTGTCCGACGATTATCCCTTCTCGGTCCCTTTGCCAGAACTTATGGGTGATGTGGAAATGAGGTTCTAAAGAGGAGTATTTCCTACCAATATGTTTCAGTTTAAATTTGAACCTTAAATGATTCTGGTGTGCAACAATCATATCTTCGTGTAGATGAAGAATAAAATTTGCTTCGCGTTTCTCCCAGTCTTTTCTTGGAAAAAAATTATCTAATAATACCTCTTTCCATCCTGACCACTTCTCCTAAACTAGATTAGATGAATCTCCATACATAATTATTTCCCCTTTTTCTCTACGGAACTGCAAGATCAATTGGTAACTATTCCATGTCAAATAGACAAGGCCAAGGTCTACATAAAACATATTCTAGCCATCACAAGACCTAAACTTTTTAGTTTATGGTATGCATCTTCGAGACAGTTGACAACTAACCTAGTTTCCCCTCTTTTTATTTCGAATGTTTATTAACTACAAATGCATGGCATTTATTTTTCACATAACTCTCTTTCATATGTGTAACATCCCTGACCACCAATAGGCTGGGCCATGCTACTCCAACAAACTATGATCTTCTCGAGCTCTGATACCATTTTGTAACATACCTAGCCTCCCAGGCCAGGTCATGCCACTGAAAACTTTTGCGCTCTGATACCATTTTGTAACACCCCCGGCCACCAACAGGCCGGGCCATGCTACTCCAGCAACTCTGATATTCTCAAGCTCTGATACCAATTTGTAACATACCCAGCCTCCTAGGCCAGGTCATGCCACTTAAAACTTTCACATTCTAATAACATATTGTAATATCCCACAGACCGCCCTCGCCAGGGACAACGCCACTACTCCAAAACAAAACTGCTCTGATACTACATGATTAACACTTCCTATGCCCATACATAGACCTGCTAGGGTATGGAAGAAAAATCTCTTTGCGGAGTAAATCACATATAAACTTAAAAAAAATAAATAAAGATAACATGAAAGCATACATGCAACGAAACACATGATATTATTATAAGAACCACATACATGCACTAAAATACATCAATAACCATTAATCACATAATGATACTTATGTCTTAATTATAGTGCACTGACTGCATGCATACCTTCCACGAACCTCCTAGCCTTAGACAATGCTACTCATCACTCTCAGCAGTGGGTCACCCCCGAGCTAGGAATAGAATCCATCGAGAAAGGGATTCCTAGGCTAGTCAAGGACAACAGGAAGTTGCACTAGTCTACATAAAGCATTTCCTCCAAGGAGCCAATTATGCCCACCACTCACAGACTCTCATTCATCACATGCCTGTCCCACCTCACTAGTATACACCTTCACTATCACACATTCCATCGGATGTTGCACCTCCCTTCTAGGGCTTCAACAATAGGCCAGACATAAATTCTCAAAGCTCTGTAGCTGCTACTAGACTCCCTCTAGGATAACTCACTTCCCCAACAACTCTCTCACCTTAAGAGAGTTTCTCACAGGCTTGAAAACCTCCTTTTTCAAACATGGGCCTGACAACCCACCTCTTCAAACACAACAACAAATCGGGTAAGGCAAGGGGATGACTCAACAAATTACATAGATTCACAATGGAGAACATGGATCTAGTTGCGTACTTGTTCAATGCATGTTTGAACTGGAAAATGGATGGAAAGAATATCAAGGATGAACTTATGGGGAAAATGGCCAGGTGAAACATAGGTAACCTGCAGGGTACATGTTCAACAAGATATCAGTTCAGGCTTGTTGTAGAGGTTCAGGATGGTCGAGAGTTCAACAATGGTGTTCCAGGTTTTAGTTCTCCTGCTAGTTGTGTGTGTAGGTGTAAGGAATGGAAAAAGGATCCCCGAACAATAAAAATACCCACATATATTTGCATGTGCCTAAGATGACACATGGAACTCATGAAGTGCATTCCCCTCCATTTGGAAGTCGTTCCCCTCATAGCATTTAAAATAATAATATATATTATTCTCTAGGATTTAAAATAGTCGAGTCCCCCATACTCTTTCATCGTGGTCGGTCTACAAACAATGATGTTTTTATATTAATGATTTGAATATTTACATATACAAAACAGGCTCTTGGCCTTAGTATCCTAAGCTCTCTAGCCCAACTACGATATAAGCCCCCTAGATTATCATTACTTGGCTCACGAACTTATGAAACATGTTTATAATTCCTGATTAAAATTTAGGGCTTGGCCTTATGGTATTATAATTCCCTCCCCTTATTTCTGCATTGTCTGCAGTACAATTCTTTTACACCATATCAACAAGATTTTCAAAATCTTCAAAAAGATGTGGGTATTATGCCCGCATTGCATCCTCATTCTCCAAAGTAGCATCCTTATGACTGTACTAGGTCCATTGGACCTTTACAAGCCCTATGGATCAATTCCATAACTATTTGATTTTCTGGTCCAGAATGAGTACCAGATGCACTTGGATAGCGCCTTCTTTATCCACCTGAATCACATTCCAATTAAATACATAATTAGCATCAGGTATATGTTTCTTAAGCAATGATAAATGGAATACATTATGAACATACATATATGTAGGCAATGCAAGCATATAAGCTACTGCACCAATCCTCTCTAGGATTTTAAATGGTACACAATATCTAGCTACCAACTTGGAACAATTTCCCAACTTCAGTGAACTTATGTTAGCCTTAACCTTCAAGAATACATGATCATCCGCTTTAAACTCCCTGTGAGTTCTACTCTTGTCAGCATATATTTTCTTCCTGTCTTGGGTAGCCTTTAAATTCTTTTTAATAATCAACATTTTCTCTTCCATTTCTATGAGCAATCCTGAACCAATCACTACCCTATCAGCTAGATTTTCCTAGCTTACGGGAGTGTTTCACTTTCTGCCATAAAGTGCTTCAAATGGGATCATTTTTAGAGATGCTTGGTACCCATTGTTGTAAGAAAAATCTACCAAATGTAGATAGTCTTCCCACTTTGATGGTTTTTCCATCACATACATTCTTAACATATCTTCTATTACTTGGTTTACCCTCTCTATCTGCCCATAAGACTTGGGATGATAGGTTGTACTAAAGTTCAAACTAGTTCTAAAGCCCTTGAATAATCCCCTCCAAAATTTTGAGGTGAATTTTGGGTCTCTATCAAACACAATTCTCTCGGGAATACCATGAAATTGGGCCACTTCCCTCATATAGATATTAATAACATTGGTTACTTTGTGAGTAGTATTCAATGGAATAAAATGGGAAGCCTTGGTAAGCTTTTCCACCACTACCATGATATAATCATGATGTTTTCTTGTCCTTGGAAATTTGGTGATGAAATCCATTGTCACCACTTCCCACTTCCACTCAAGAATGGGAAATGGCTGCAGGAACCCAGCTGGGTGTCTATGCTCAGCCTTGACCCTATGAATCTCCATAGATATGAAAATGTACTTGGAAATTTATTTCTTCATACTAGTCCAATAGTATTTTCTCCTGCATTTTAGGGTATTACAATCCCCTCCCCTTATTTTTGCATTGTCCTCAGTGAAATTCTTTTACACCATATTAACAATGTTTTCAAAATCTTCAAAAAGATGCGGGTATTCTGTCTGCATTGCACCCTCATTCTCCCAAGTAGTGTCCTCATGACCGTACAAGGTCCATTGGACCTTTACAAGCCCTATGGATTGATTCCAGAACTGTTTTATTTTTCGGTCCAGAATGTGTACCAGATGCACTTGGATAGCGCCTTCTTGCTCCACCTAAATCACATTCCAATCAAATACATGATTAGCATCAGGTATATGTTTCTTGAGTAATGATACATGGAATACATTATGAACATACATAGATGAAAAAAATGCAAGCATATAAGCTACTGGAATAATCCTCTCTAGGATTTCAAATGGTCCACAATATCTAGTTTCCATCTTGAAACAATTTCCCAACTTCAGTGAACTTATGTTGGCCTTAACCTTCAAGAATACATGATCATCCACTTTAAACTCCTTGTGAGTTCTACCCTTTTCAGCATATTTTTTCTTCCTTTCTTGGGTATCCTTTAAATTCTGTTTAATCCTCAACACTTGCTTTTCCATTTCTATGAGAAATCCTGGCCCAATCACTGCCCTATCAACTGGATTGTCCCAGCTTACATGAGTGTTGCACTTTCTTCCATAAATTGCTTCACATGGGCTCATATTTAGATATTATTGGTACCCATTGTTGTAAACAAACTCTACCAAGTGTATACAGTCTTCCCACTTTGATGGTTTTTCCATCACATATATTCTATTACTTAGTTTACCCTCTCTGTCTGCCCATCAAAATCAGGATGATAGGCTGTAATGAAGTTCAGATTGGTTCTGAACCCCTTCAATAATACCTTCCAAAATTTTTAGGTGAATTTTTGGTCTCTATCAGACACAATTGTCTTGGGAATACCATGAAATCGAGCCACTTCCCTCATATAGATATCAACAACATTGGTTTCTTTGTGAGTAGTCTTAAATGGAATAAAATGGGCAGCCTTTGCAAGCTTGTCCACCACTACCATGATAGAATCATGATGCTTATTTGTACTTGGAGATTTTTTGATGAAATCCATTGTCACCATTTACCACTTCCACTAAGGAATGGGAAATGGCTGCAGAAACCCAGCTGGGTGTCTATCCTCGACCTTGACCCTTTGACACTCCATACATATGGAAATGTACTCAACAATTTATTTCTTCATACCTAGACAATAATATTGGCTCCTGACTGCTACCATTGTTTTCTAATATCCCAGGTGTCTAGCATAAGTCACATTATGAATCTCCTTCCAGATCATACTTTTCAATTCCAGAGAATTAGGTATAAAAATTATGTTCCTGTACAAGATAATTCCATCATCTTCCAATTGATAATATTCGACTGTCTATTGCATTTTACCTTGCTACAATTTTGTTACCATCTCCATGCACTACAAATATATTTTTGCAGCCTAAAAAATTCTACCTTTAAGATATGTTTGGTAAATTCTAATGGTTGTAGCATGTAACTCATGCACTCTCATGATGATTTCATCAACAACCTTGTTCTCCCTTCCTTTTATGTGCTTGATATCAAAGTCTTACTCACAGAGGAATTCTAACCATCTTCTTTGCCTGGAATTTAAAGTTGGCTGATCAAAGAAATACCTCAGACCATTATGGTATGTCCCGAGTTCAAATTTATTTCCCATGAGTTAGTGCCTCCACTTCTTTAAGGCATGTACTATGGATTCCAACTCCAAATCATGAGTGGCATAGAGCCTTTCATGCTCCTTCAGCTTTCTGGATTCAAAACATACTACCAAGCCATTCTGAATGAGGAATCCTCCAAGTCCCTCTTTGCATGCATCTATGAAAACCATGAAGCCCTTATTAGGATATGCAATTATCAGAATCTGAGCACTTCTTAACAAGTGCTTCAATTGTTGGAAGCTCTTTTCACATTCCACTTTCCATTGAAACTTCACCCCTTTCCTTTGTAAGGAAGTGATTGGATGAGCAATGCTTGAAAACCCTGCAATGGATCTTCTGTAGTATCCATCTATACCCATGAAGAATATAACTTCTGTCACATTCTTGGGTGTTGACCATCCTCTAATGGCCTCAATCTTTTCAGGATCCACTGTTATCCCTTCTTTGGATATAATATGCCCCAAATAATGAGTTTGGTTCTGATAAAATGAACACTTTCTCAATTTGGCATACAATTAGTGTTCTCTTAACACTTGCAACACCATCCTCAAGTGAGGCTCATGTTCTTCTTTTGTTTTGGAATATACAAGGATTTCATCCAAAAATACAATGACAAACTTGTCTAAGTACTCTCGGAAAACACCATTCATCAAACACATGAAATCAACTGGTGCATTTGATAACCCTAATGGCACCATTGTAAACTCATAGTGACCATACATTGTTCTGAAGGTAGTTTTGTTGATGTCTTCATCTCTGATCCTTACTTGATGATATCCATATCTGAGATCAATATTTGAGAATATCCTTGCATCCTTCAACTGATCGAAGAGATCATCAATCCTTGGCAAAGGATACTTGTTCTTCAAAATTACTTTATTTAACTTCCTGAAATCAATACAAAATCTCAAGGTCACATATTTCTTCTTCACAAATAACGTTGGGGAACCTCAAGGTGACACACTTGGTAATATGTATCCCTTCTTCAATATTTCTTCAAGATGCATTTGAAACTCCTTTAGCTCTAGAGTACTCATTATGTATGGATTCTTTGACACTGGAGTTGCTCTAGGCATCAAATTTATAGAGAAATTGATATCTCTCTTTGGGGATAGTCCTGGTATCTCCTTAAACACATACTCAAACTATTTTAGGACTACTTGATCTTCTATATTTGGCACCTTATCCTTAGGTGTTTCCTCCATATGAGCTGCAAACACTTGGCGGGCCTTCATATAACACTTCTTCAACTGCATTGCTGATATTTCTTGGACAGTGACTGCCCTAGGAATTCCTTGGATTGCTCTTGAATTTCCTTCCTCATCTAGGAAAGTGAATTCCTTGTTACAAAAATTTAAGATGGAATGGTGTTGGTCCAACCAATCCATATCAATTAGACAATCATATGAACCTAAAGGCCAGATGTTCAGATATGCCTTGGTATTCAACCCATTCATGCCCAGTGGACATGACTTAACCAACTCAAAAAAAATTCTCTCGGCTCCTCTAGTCAGCTACACCAACCAAGATTTCTCAAATATCCACTTTTTACACAGAATTTAAAGTTGAAATGATCAAGTTCTTATTATGTAACCTTTTTTTTCCAATGGGAAAATTTCTCCATTATATTAATATATAATGTATTCTCAAAACAAATGGTCACAATTGTAACTTTAGAGGCTACTGATAAAAGTAAACAACTTTCTCCAATAGTGGTCTCTCGACCAACGAGGATGGAAAGTTCATAGAAGAAAGCAAAGGCGAGAAAAAACAAAGAAATCTGCTAGGAGGCTCTCCGGACTAGCAAAAAAAACCACTTTTCTTTTTAATAGAATACAATCTATGAGATCAAAAGTAAAATCCATTTTTCATATCATAAGAGACCACTGTGGAGAGAGAAGTTGATCTTAGAAAAGAGTTAGAAAAAGAGGAGGGCCCTCATGACCATCTATCCAATGATTATAAGTTATGATATCCGTTTTTTTTCTGAAGAGCAGCCTTTGATAGATGGTTTGTTGATTTGTTATGTTCATGATAGATGTGTTTGTAGCTGAGTTTTTTGAAGGCGAGCTAAAGTAGTCTAATTTTGTCCTTCCAAGTAGAGAGAGAGATTTCTTGTAGTTCTCCCTTGTTGTTAAACCACTCAATAATAGTCCTGGAGTCCCCGAGTATCTAGAGGGTTTCAATATGAAGTCTAGATGCCAAGTATAGCGTGGCCCAAGCGCCCAATAATTCTTCCCTGGTGTTACACATTGCTTTGGTCACTCTGATGATGACCCCATAGGCATGTGTTCAGGCTTCCAAAATAACATTTCACATGAGGAAAATGGTTGAGGTCTTCCCCTACAAAGCACATTTTTAGAATGATGTCACAGGCTGACAGTGGTACATAGTGCAGAAATCAAGGATTTTCGTAGGCTTCTGTATGCCTAGCCTACGAGATTTCCGCATGCTGCTATATAGGCAGGGTGCAGCGACGCTTGAATCTAAGGAAAGGAAGAAGTTTCATGAAGTTTCTAGAAGGACAATCTTCTAGAATGTGAGGTGGCGTCCGTATGGTTGTGATCTTATTGGTTTTCTGATTTGGTGGGATCATCCTCATCCTAGTAACCACTTCATATTCTTCTATATAATAATGGATTTCTCATAGAAAAGGTTAAGCAAGGTCAAGCAAGAATCCTGATACAATTGATGCTTGAGGCCTCCATTTGTCCATCAAGCTTTGTGGATTATCTTCATGCAAATTCAAAGAAATTGTATGTTTGTGTTGGAACAAAGGACCACCGAAAGGGAACTTGGGACATCAAGGCACTCTAGTTGTATCTCCCACTTTTACTTAATATGATACAGCGACATGTCTCTTTCCAATAAAATCATTAGTATTTTATTACATGACTCCTAGATCACATGTTTAGGTTTCCATTGAATCTATAATTGTTTCTTTCACTTTGGTTGGTTTCTGTTATTGCAGATCTGATCTCACAAGAGCACCGAAGCAAAGCAAGGACAAAGAGATATAAGGAAGCGATATATAGAGGTATGTCCAACACTCCTTCTTTGACAATAAATTCAATGGTAGAAACCTAGGGAAAGTGTCATGTCCTATCTTGTTTTGTTCTAGATTCAAGTGGATGTAGGGAGATTAGTTTATGTCCGCATTCACTGATTTATCCAATAACAAAATTGGACATAAACTAATTGTTGAGTACATTTTTATGCTTCCATTTTTCTCTATAAACCACACTTTTGCCTCTATATCCATCCATTTTTCCTTCATTTCATTCCACATTTTCCATGAAACAGCCTATGCAAGGTATATTTGTCATTCTTTAGCTTAAGAATTGAGTTTTCTAAATTTTAGCATTAAAATTGAAAATTTATCAGAAATTACAGGATTTGACCAAATCCCGTAAAAGCTCCGTGGTTTGTATACTTGCAGGACACCTGGGCAAAATATAAGACTTGGGTCATGTTCCCTGATGCACAAGGATGGATAATGAGCTATCAGATTTGAAATTTGAGCCTTCCAGATGTCTGGTCAATGCTGGTCAAACAGGGCCACATCAGCAAAAAATAACCTGTTTCAGCCTTAAATCTTGGACAGTTTTGGATTTTCATGGGATTTGACCATATATTGTGGATCTGAAGGAGGCATTCGAACCTCCTAGGATATTATGGATCTAATCATGATATTTAGGATACTTATTAGCATTTTTAGTTTTGAGACTCTTGTATAAATACTCTTAAGCCTAGACTAGTAAGACAATCTTGATGTGAATGAAGAAACTTTGGAATTTGCACTCTTGAAGATCAGCTCTGTGTTTTGTTCTTTTGAATGCTTATGATATGATGATTTTAATGCTGTTGGAGCTCTTTCTTAGCTGAGTCAACTCAAGTGTACCAGTGAAGCATTGGAGGGCCCCCTTTGCCAAACAAGTACACTCTTTCTTTGTGTTCTTTTTCAAGTACATGTTTTAGATCAGATCTTGATGTAAATGAGTTTTATCTTTCTATAGTTAGATGAATTTCATAGCTAAGTCACATGCTTAATGTTTTCATGCCTTACTCCTATTGTGAATGATTTCTTGAATAAGAATTCAATGTGTATTTTGCCTTCAAGCATTAAGATAGTCATGAATTCTTTTTGAGTTATTTATGCTTTCAGTACTTTGATTTGATTTGATAATAGTTGTTAATGAATGAATGAAAGAAGACAATGAATGCATCTCTTGAATAAGAGCTTTGTTCTTCTAGCATTTGATAGGTCTTAGAACTAGTTCGAACATCTCTTGAATGTTCACTATTTATACTCTTTAGAAAAACAATTGTTGGTTACTATTATGAGATCTATGAATATGACTTTTGAATAGAAGCTTAGCATCTCTTTCACATTCATCCTTAGAATAGGTTTTGGTTTATCTCCATTAAAGATAAAAACTATCTCTAAATCCATATACTTTGGACATGCCTCTAAGTCTTACAAACACCGGATTGACGATCATTTGTACTCTAATTTACATCAGTAGATTAGAGCCTAACATTTTGGCTCCATTGTCGGGGAGGCATATTTAGAGATATATAAAAAAAATTATATATTCATAAAATAAAAAAAAGCACAACATAGAAGTGATTTTAAATTATGTTTCTTTATGTCTAAACTTAGGGATGATAAGGCAGATTTTTAAAACAAAACCCCCCCAAAACTAATCGACCATTTGTAGGAGAAGGAACATCTACAACTAAAAAATACGAATCTACCACACCAACTGCTGGAAAAATTACTTTGGAAGAATTGGAAGAGAAATAACGTTCAAGACAAAGGTTAACTCTCATATAAAGACAAGTTCTATTGGCTTATGAAGTAAAGAAGAAACACACACAAACAGAAATATCTTCTGTAGGAAAGCAAAAAGAAAAAGAAAAAACTATTTTTGAACAAATAGGACAACCTCTTTTTCCAACAAAAATATCTGACTGTACAACAGAAAACTTCTTTGAAATGTCAGAAACTGATAGACAAGAAAGGGAGAGAATGGAAAGGGAATTAGAAAGGAAAAGAAATGAAGAAAGAGGAAGGAAAGAATGGGAAGATAGAGAATCACATCGAGAAGAGACAAGAGGAAATGATGAAGAAGAGGAAGAAGAACATACTACATTTGCATTTCCTATAGTTGATACACCAACTCTTTTAGGAGATGACATAAAAATGAAAAATATTCCTCCCTCTGTTCTTCCAAATTTATTTGGCTTGACTACTGAAGACCCTTATTCTTTCATGTTTGAATTTGACATCATTTGTAGAACATATGGATATACCAATGATGCTCAAAAACTTCGTTTATTTCCTGCAACTTTGAAAGGATATGCATTAAAATGGTTCATGGGGTTGGGAGAAGCAACCATAGTATATTGGGAAGACATGAAAAAAAAAATTCTTACTAAATACCAGCCTTATTGTAAATCCAAAGACTCTAAAGAAGATATCTTTAAAATGTCTCAAAGTGAAGATGAAAGCTTAGAAGAATATCTAGAAAAATTTCTTTATAATATGCAAAAATCTAAGCAATCTAATCTTCCTTTGGATGTCATCCGTGCTATCTTTTTGAAGGGAATTTCAGATGAAAATTTGGAGGCTCTTAATTTAATGGGGGCAGGGGATATTTCTCACCTTCCTTTCCCAAAAACCGTTGAATTATGTAAGAAATAATCAAGAGGAAAAGCTAAAAGAGGACGAGGACAAAGGGATATTGTGACAAAGTCAACAAAATCAATTTCCAATGGTGTCACTAAAACAGAATTAGGGAATCTGTTTGAGAGCTTTAAAACTGATATTATGAACACATTTGGTTCACAAATTGACACATTGAAAGCTAAAAAGAAGCAAGAAGAACAAGATAAAGTATTAGCCATCTATTATCCTATATGTAGAAAAAACATGCACCGAGACAATGTCCTTTAAACAGAATTCAAGTTTGTGGATTATGTACAGATAATCATGCCACTGATGATTGTCCAAGGTTAAAAGAACTACAAGCTACTCACATAGAATAAGGACAACGAATGTAATATCTTTATTACCTAGAACCAAGGAAGCCTTGGCAGCCACGTTTCATAGGTATGTCTCAAAATTTTGCTCCTCAACAATTTCCTTGAAATTTTCAAACTCCCATTCAAAATTCATGGAATGCACCCATGCCTTGGCAAACTTGGCCTCCTCAACAGAGCCAAAACCAACCTCCTCAAGGATGGCGAGGGTATTCTCAAGAAAATCAGCCATACCAACATCCTTATCAACAGTCATATCAACAGCCATACCAACCTTTTCCTTATCAACAGTTCCAGCAGAATCAACCACAAAATTCATATTTTCAGTCATCACAACCTGCACCTCAACTAACCCAACCACAACAACTCCAGCTACCATCCAACCAACCTCAACCCAGACCAACTCAATTTCCATCTCAACCAATATCCAATCCTAATAATAAAGTGGAAAAACCCATGTATAACATTGAAGAAGGACCATCATACTCAATCCTCCCTCTTCAAAATATCCACTTAAGGTCTGGAAAAGTTTT
>JASDQU010109019.1:16617-33816 GCA_032191745.1 Picea mariana | reverse complement strand
TCCTTGTGCCTTGAACTTGTATGTTTGCAATACTCGTTCCTCCATTGTAACGTAATATTCCTTTATTCTTTTTTCCACAATTATTGAAAAGAACAAAAAAATCAAATATACCCCAAAAAGAGGAAGGGAAAAGTATTTTCTTTATTGGCAGCATAATGAGTCACCCTTGGATAAATCACATATGTCTGTTTTTTCATCAGACTATGGGATATAGTACGACATTAGGAAGATTTTCTTGCTATATAGAGTTGTGTCCTCCACCATTTGGTTATTCTTCCAAACATATGGAGAGTTTGTGTTGCCTCCTGCTTCGTAGACTTATGATTAACATACATGCTTCTTGAATCCCATCACTTGTCGTGCTATTATCCAAGGGAAGTTTGTCACTAAGCCTGAGTCGGCCCCTCTGCAACATGCCTCTTTCCCGCATACCCGTCCATCCTGAACATCCAATCAAGTCCTTGTTCGAAATCACTGAAGCCTTCAGTCTAATCATCAAAGATTATTAAGTCCATGACCGATGAGCCATCAAAGACCTCTGGGTAGTGCAGTTGTACACTGATATTACACTCCTACCTGAGTTTTGAAGATTTTGAAGTTGTTGCTCGATATCTGAAAATCTCATCTCCAGCCATCAGGCTGAATACGCTTCTAGAAGATGGATACTCTATATGTATATCTTTTTGATTTCGAGATGTAGCTCTGCTGTGTATTGTTCATGGCTACTTTTTATAGTTATTTGACATGGATCTACAGTGTATTTGATTGGTAGCCATGGTTCTATTTTATCCCGAGAATGGGTATGCCCGCCTCGGTGAGACATTTGTTATTTTGCAGACAACACCTCCCAGCTCCTGATCCTTTGGCTCAATTGTTCAGCACATCAGTAAATATTGGTAATGTATTTCAGCCATCATATGCTCTTCTGACCTCACACATTAGGGGGAATCTGTTATAAACCTAAATTGCACCACACATGCTTACCTGGCATCAGTCCAACTCATATCCTTTCTTTGCCAAAAACACTATTGAAAAACTCTTTGAAAATCCTCTTGTATAAAGGCCCACACGCCTTAACCCATTATTGCATGCGTGTACACACCAGCTAACCCAAAACAACCCGCGTGGACCGACAAAAGCATGAAAAAGGAAAGTTGTCAATGGAACAAAAATCTATGGGTGAGTTAACTGAAACTCCTGGCCATGCATGGCCGAGGGTTCATCCAAATACCTAGCTCCTTCTAGCCTATAAAAGAAGGGGTAGGGGTACCATTTGAAGAAGGAAAAATATAGCAAAGAAACTATGCCCATTTACGTATTCCCATTGTCCCAACCCTTTAGCCTTTCCTTATGCCAAAGGAGATTCAAAGCAAAGCATTTGAAGGACAGAAGAAGAGGATCCTAGGATCAGGTTCAAGGAGTGGTGGCCGGTCTCAACTTTTGTAAGTTGACTCATTCTAAGTAATAAAGAAAATGCTTTTCCCGTCCCAATTCATGAACTGTTTATAGTTTGATCAGTATATGTTTGGATTTCTAACCCACTAGTATATAAGTAGTATGCATGCATAGTTGTTGCTCGTCTTGAATGCAGGTCAGCTTTGGAAGGAGTATTGTGAACAAGTAATCAAGCACAACGGAGGATTGACATCAAACGCCGGTAACGAGGTAGGTGTATCTTTCCATGCATTTACTAAGAAAAGGGGATTTAAATCTAGGGATGAAGGTAGAAAGTGATTTCTAATCAGTCATATCTGCATGCAAAGTCTGAACTCTATTTGCTAGTTTGTAGGGTGTTTTTCCCCAACAACACATACCACACACAGTGCGCAGCTAACAAAACCCCATGATGCAACATTTCCACTTAACACACAAACACGTAGTCATGGTAATAACTCAACATATCGTGTTGAGCCATCGATTTAATATAAGATTGCTTCAATTTAGTCACACCATCATCGAATATGATGTGCACACTCAGGCCTATACAATCAACAAGAACAAGGATGCAGTGGATATACTTTCTATAGTTATCCAGTTCAATAATCATTTGGCCCCAAAGAAAACCATAGTTACCATGCCCATTATTTCTTTTTGTAAAACACCATACACACAACGCGACATGTGTGAGCAACACCAAGAATTTGTAATCGATGCCAGCTATCATCCAAATAATCATTAGTGCAAGTACCAGTGATTGTATATCAACCAAACAATTCGCCACTATTGTAGAAATCACACAACCGAACAAGATGTGGTAGCTATGCATACCCATGCATTCAATCGAATTGGGGCAAAGGCCATTTCCATTAACAGTACTGAGCTATTAACATAAGGAGGGTGACTGTATCTTTGAAAGTGCAATTAGAAATGTAGGGTTTATCATTATTATCACACAGGAAGTAACTAAATTCCAAAACAACAGGACTGCCATACGACCAACTGGGCGAATCTGTATTCAAAGTAATCGACCATGCATTCAATCCACAATAACTCGTGGCAACTTGACAGGCATGACAGTCTCCTCTAAAAAACTCCATACTGGAGGGTTAATGGTCTACTCTGTAGCCAACACCAGGGAAATGGAGCCCACTCTTCGTAATGGTGGAAACTTCAAGGCCAAGGGTATGCACACATACAAAACCATGATTCATTTGTGGACAAGTATTAATTCATGATAGGGAGCCATAAAAAGGGGTGAGGCTCCCATTCGGCCTAGAAATTTTATTTAATGTACGCAGGGTATAACCCTTGTGTTTCTTCGCTCAAACTACCATAGTACTGAGGTGAAGACAGGGCAGAGTTAAGGACAGAACACTCACTTCGTGACCTTTAGTGGTGGAAACAACCAATGTCAAAGTGAACAAACATAGTGACGCAGAAAACCTTCGACCATTAAACCCATGAAAGCCAGAGACTGGATTTAGTGACAGTGCGTGAAGATAGCTATCCACCCAAGACTTAAACAAAAACTCTCCAACTAAACTAGCAGTGGTAACCGAGAGTTATCACCCAGGAAGACCAATAACGTCTACGAACTCAAAATTATCATAGGAAGAACCATCCACTCATCATTCAAGAACCAAAATTTCACATAGTTAAAACACTTAGGAAAACACAAACCCATACACCTAAGTCAGTAATCATTTCATAACTAGAGCAGAGTCACGAATGGCCAAAAAAAGACATACCTGTAATCAAATTCCTTAAAACAAGAGGTGGTCGAGTGGTTCCTTCCCTGCTAAAAATTCGGAGCATAACCACATCGCCTCCACCCACAATGCATTAACTTATCGGTACATGCCAGCACATTTAACCATTAACCAAGCTCTGCATTGGAATCTGCACATATTACTTGCCAACTGAGTTTTCCACATCATATATCCAATTCCTTATTATATAACTCAAACAAAATCGCATAACCATTATTACTATCACCTTACCCAACGTGCCACCAACATTTCACACCATATTCATATTAAAAATATAATTCAATCACAATTTTGTAACCATTTACTTGATAGCTAGGGTTTAACAATAATCAAGTATTTTCATGCATGTAGTATAGTTAGGATAGCTTTAAAATCTTCCCTTGCAATTGTTTCTCATTTCCTTCAAATTATTTGCATGTGGTATTGCAGAACTAGGTCCCTTTTCCTTGCCTTTGTTATAGTATTTTGTCTTTTTCAAAACTACCTTTCATATAAATTCACTAACATGTTTGTTGTGCAGGTGTGAGAAGAATGGATAGTAGTGATATTAGTGAATAGCACAAGTTGTAGTAACATAAGGAGTCAATGATTCATAAACTTGAAGCATAGCCAATAACAAAAGATCTCACCAACCATGCAAATCCTGTCACACATTACCATAATATCAAAAAATGAACAGATCTGATCTCCAATAATTCAAGGGGGTCCCACCTACTAGTATTTTTTAGTTTTTATAATAATAGGCTTTAGCAACACTTTGTGGGAAAAACTTCGTTGACAATTTTAATCATCAAGAAACTGGCAACTCCACAGGAAAATTTGTTTCCAACAGATTTAGAACTCAGAACTCATGGTTTCATATACCAAGAATAGTAATTTTAGAAGATGTAGCCAGAATGATTATTCCATAAGGGGAAGTGAGCGGATTTAAGGGAAAGATGACCGGGAATTTGGGAATAATTGATTAAAAGTGTTAAGTATGAGGGGTTTTTACCACTGTATGCATAATCATTCAACTGGAATATGCTCTTACTTCTAAGGAGGAAAACTCATTGACTTTCTCTTAAGATCTCAATGGATGAAGAAATGGAAAGAAGAAGCGGGAAATAGCCAATTCCTTGTAAGATAGCAATGGAAATATGTAACAATTTCGAGGGCCCTTCAGAAGGGACATCATAATAGTTGTGTAATATTGATTGTTATCGACTAAAAATGATTTTCAGGAGTGTCACTGTGGCAGGGTTGATCCAACATTCTATCTTGACAAAACACTAAAGATGATAAAGACAAAAATCACAACAGAAGTAATAATGAAGAAATTAAAACAGCATCAATAAAAGACAAAAATGAAGTGCAGCAAGGAAAAAACTTCACTTAGAAAGAAGAAATTAGAGTACTGTAAAGTAGAAAAATGAAGCACAAAAATTGAAAGCAGAGCTAGGCTACTAGTATACAGAAATCCAATCAGCATTAGAACCTTTCACATTGGTCCCTTGCAATACTTCAAGCGAGGACTGTTAGTGTTGTAGGAGAACCATTGTCTTTGTAATTCCTTCAAAATGTTTGAGTTAGTGTTCAAGACAAAAGTAATTTGGAAATGACCCAACACTTGAAATTCTGATGTAATTATCATCCCTTTGACACACATGATTAAATCATCAAGATAAGAATGGAGATTGACCGATTCATTTAAAGTGGTGTGTATAGGCCTTTTAAAGGTGGTACTTGCATCAAGTGAACAAAAATGCAGGCATTTGTAATGCATAGTATCATGATTAGTAAGAAAAGTGGTTTTGTATACCTTTGCCCCTTTTCCCTTGATTATTTTGTAACTCAACAAACTGTCAAGTAAGGACCTTAACTTTGTCTCTACAACTTGTTGCAAAAATATTCCCACATCGAGAGGAGGGGAGGGATTTCTCATAATCGCTTGCCTGAAGGTTCGAAGACTAATATAGATTCTAATAATATCAGTGGTCCTCGAGGATGGTTCCCAATTTGAAACACACTCAGGATGGGTTGAAAAAAAAATTCCATCCCTTAATAAATCTCTCGACTCCTTTCGAAAGGGTGCCTTCAATGTAGAATTAACAAGTTCTTGTTTTTTCCTAGCTAACTTCATAATATGTCGAACAAGACTAGGATCAAAACCACAAAGATCCTCATAAGACCGAGCAAAAACCTTTTGAGATTCACCAAGTAGCCCAGTGGATCCCATCTCTTTTCTAACAGAACATTGGACATTTATTTTAATGTCAGTTGAAGATTTAGGTGTCCTAATATTCAGGAGGATGGTTTCAACCACCTTCTTTTGTAACTCCTTTTTTTTTTGTTTTTCTTTCCTGCCTACAACAATCAATGAAAATGAACTCTTGAGAGGAGTCAAGCCTTCAGGAATCTCATTCTTTTCTATGGATATAATCTCTTTGGTCTCAAGAGGTTCATTTTGAAAGACAACACAAATTCTCTCATCATTATGGATGGCCTTCCAAGATCCTTCCTTTTCAGAAACATATGGATGATGTAGAGATTGGAAAGCACATTCAGGCTAGTGAGGCAAGAGTTGCTGAGTAGGAGAGGCTGCAAGGACAGTTAACCGATCAGCAATTGAATTCAACTCCTTCATAACATGAATGATGTTGAAAGATAGAAGGTTCAAGACAAGTGCCCAAACATTTTGGGAGTATTGTTCCATCAACTTGTCACTAGGAGAGCATGTCTTACGTTTCAGGTTCATGACAAGCTCAGAATTTCTGAAAATTGAAAGGTGACCACAACCAATATTAAGGGCGTTCTCAATGCCTAACAATAAATCTTTGAATTCTGCGGCATTGTTTGAACAAGAAAACTCCAACCTGTAGGACAAATTATGAATTTTTCCTGCAGGGGAAACCAAGACGATACTAGCCCCATTACCTTCATTAGAGTGTGAACCATCAAAGTGCATATGCCATAAATCATTATCTAAATCATTGTTTTTCAAAGGAATAGTATCCTCTTCAGCAAAGATGGAATACACTCCTAGGTCTTCCTCAATATAGTTTATGCTAGATTGTGGAACATTTTCTATGTAGGGTGAAATTCTTCCCTCTCTAAGGACTATAATGTTCTTACCATTCCGAGGAATGGATAAATGTGTCCCATCGAGTGAGAGGTATCCACATGTTAGGGCTTTTCAATCTCTCCCCAATATAATTGAATAATTTATTATAGGCATATCAATCACCTGAATGTTGAGGGTTGTCCTTATCTCAAGATGAGCACATAAAACCAAGGTTACATCCTTAATCTCGCCTATGGTTTTTTTTTGTAGACTATTATAGGAGAGCATGCTTCTGGAAGTTTTGTTTGTAAAATACAAGCCTAGATCTTCCATAATAATCTTTGACATGACACTTGGGCCTGAACCACCATCAATGAGGCAACAATGGGAAATCTTATCCATGTTATTTACAAAAATATAAAAAGGGGGGGTTTTTTACAGGGTATCTAAAGTTATGTACACCTACTTTATTTACAGAAGAATCCTCCTCATTTACCTCTTCGGAAAGATTGGCTACAACGAAATCTTTTCCTTCCATGAATTGTTTCAAATGCATCTGTTGTTCAGGGACAACAACCATGTCTAGGAGGGTTTCATATGCTTTGATGTTGGCCAATTGATTCAATATATTCTATTTAGAAGAGGGAGGAGGGGGAGTGACTCTTTAATTCTCGAGAATTTTAGGAACCTGGGGCATAGCAGTGGTTAAGGATGAGCTCGGGCTAGAAGAGTTGTGAGGAGGATCAAATTTACCCTTGGGAGCATAGGCTTTGTTCCTAGTATTAATAAGCATGACATCCTATGGCTCCGCAAAGTCTAGGACAACAATAGTAGCTTCCGGTCTCTTACTAAAGATATTGTCTCTGGCACTCTTCTTTACCTCACATGTGGTTTCATCATGGTGATCCTCACAAAAGTTGCACCAACTCCGAGGATGGATAGCCTTAGGCTGAAAATTGTTTTCAACTGGATTTCTAAAGGGGGGTGCAGAAAAGGATGAAGCTCCAGGGGTGAGAGGGGAGACAGTACCCTTCCACTCAAATGTTATCATACGATTGTTCATATCTTGTACTAGTTGTAAGAGAGCGGACATGTTTGTTTGTCTAACTGATTCTCCCTGGGGAAGACCAGTTCTTTCAAGTTGTTCTTCATACTCTGAGAAAGTATGCAGAGCGTAACCGAGATTATCGATGGCCTTTTATTCAAGCCGATGATGGTAGGGAGAAGGCAATGCATTGTAGTAATGCATGAAAGCAACTTGGTTCCGAGGGTGGATAAGTTTAGGGATTTGATTATACAACTTGTTGAAACACAAGTTGAAAGACTTGATGGTCTCACCATATTTATAAGTGACGTTATTGTATTCCCTTAACTTCTCAGCAGGGATTTTGGATTTCCCATAAGTGGATCGGAACCAATAGATTAACTCCTCCCATGTAGACAGGATCTTAGCAGGATGGTCAAAGAAGTCAGCCACAGCCTTTCCTTCCAAGGAATTGACAAACAAGCACATGCAAGTGTCATTGTCGTTATACCCTATGTTATGACAAGCATTAGAAAATGCCACTAGGTGTTCATTGGTACTGATAGTGTTATTTCCTGAAAACTTAGGCAAATTCTCTTTAAACTTTGGAAGTGGACGAGTAGCAAGTGCTAGGTTAAGAGGAGAGGACACATGCAATGGTGTGGTTCTGGCATCTTCTTCAAACTGAAAAAGTCCATACTTTTTGATGACTTTGGTGGGATTTGTGGTAGATTGGATAGGGATATGGTGCCTATATAAGCTATCGATCATTGATGACAATGAAGATCGAGAAGATAGAGAACTTCATGTGTCACTAGAGATTCCACTAGATGCCATCTTGTGGATGATAGATGAGGGAAAGAAAGACAAGATGGATGAATCAGATAGAGTCCTCCTTAGAGAACTTTGTTGGACAGATAACACTATGTTTCTTCTTCCTATTTCAGAAATAGAATAGATTTGAAGTGACAAGCCCCTTCTTCTTCTAGAAGCACAAGAATCTACGGACATGAAAGAAAGTCCAAAACTAAAGAAACAAAAGGTTACGGTTGATTCCTAGGTTGCCTACGTCTAGCTTCCAATTTTTCTTGAACATTAATATCTCGTTCAATTGCTGTCCAAGAATGGTTAAGCTCAGCACAAGTCCTAGCAATGTCTAAAATAGTATGGAATAAATTTAAAGAAATATTGGTCTGGTCTTGGAGACCGGGCTCAAGATTGGGCTACCTTGCAATAGGAAAAGTCATTAATAGTAAAACAGTCAAAGAATCAAATTCAAAAAAGAAAGATGTATCCATCAAAAATCGAATATAAAAATTAACCAGAGAGATATTGAAGATCTCCCCAGTATGGTCTCCAAATAAATGTTGAGGAAAAGATATGAAATAATCTTACTCAAGCATTTTCAGAATTTACTTGGCTAAATCAAAGTATACGGGAATATCACCCTATGTTTATAGCCAACAAAAATAACATCCTAATTCACAAGTATTAATTACGAGTGCTTAGGCTAGTCTTTTATCAACAAAAAACTTGCTGGAAATTCAATTTTTATGTAATTTTATGAATATAATAGTTGCTTAAATAAATGTAAGAACAGAAGTAGAGACACCAAGATGATAATCAAGATAGATGAGACATAAACCAATCCTTTAGTTCATTCCAATTCACCAAAGATTCATTTTCTTTACAAAATCTCATACAGAAATCTTGGAGCAAAGTCAAACTTAGACATCCCCGATGGAACATACAAAAGGACCTCTGACAGAAAACCAAAACTAAACTCTAAAAGTTGGATCAACTTGCCATAGATTGCTTCCCACTTGACTCTACACAATAGCCTTTATCAGTCATGAAAATTAATTCACAAACAGACAAGTCTACACAGACTATCAAAGATAGATCAACACCTCTGAAAAACAAGTGTCTGAATGATTTGATTCAGCCCTGAATAGTGTTGTCTACAATAAGACCCTGCTATCACAAAAGATAATTAGCTATGATGAATATATGAATGAATGAAAACTGAACTATCTCAACATAAACTCAAAGAGAAAACCTTAGCATGCTTCTGCTTCTATCCTCCTCTTATTCCTCCCTTTCCTTTTGCTTTTAACAAATTAGAATTGGTTGAAGTAGTTGAACCAACTCATTAGTTAAGTTAATTAAAAGACTCAACTAACTTTAGTTAGGGGGGAAAGTAATAATCATAATAAGGGTCATAAATAAATAATAACTAGTAGGTGGGGACCCTTGTGACTCCCTTTAGTTCATAACAATCATAACAATCATAACATAACCATTAGTTAAGTAAAAGACACCTCCTTGTGCCTCCCATCAACATATTCACTTTTGGAAATTTAAACTCATGAAATTTGAAATTATTTCAACAATAATACTCATATATCCAAAATAAACATGTTGTCCAAAAATCCATGAAGTCAATTGTCATAAAGAAATAGATAAAACAAAACTCAAAAGCCATATTTTCTGGTCTGTGATGCAACCCTTCCTTGGTTGCTGCTGTCACCTCTTGATTTTCCCAAATTTGCCTTTGATTGTGCAGAGCCTTTAAGCCTAATCTTGCTAATCACATGGGAACAATTGTCCCTCAAATTCATCCGGGAAGACACGGATTTGTCAGAGCCATTGGAGGGTGAAGAAGGGGCAGCAGTGTTTTTTCCTTTATCAAGTGCATTGTGGGCCTCATTTTTCAATATCTTGCTAGCATGGGAGGATTGCACTAGCGATTGGTTAGGGGTAGCTTGGGAAATGGGGTTAACCGGTGGAGGAGCAGGCAAAGACAAGTTTGTCCAGCCACGAAGTTGGGAGACTTCTGGGTGGACAATCTCCTGCCATCCATCATTTTCAAGGACCTCAGGTTGTAATGAGACATGAGGAGGTACAGGGATACCAGGTGCCTGCGGGGCTTGGAAAGGAGGCCTTTCAGGCCTAGGTTAGACTATTCCCTGTCCAATCCAATTAAAGAATCCAGGATGAAACAATTGGCCAAGATCTTCTAAATCAACCTCAAAATGTATGGAGAACATGGGCCTTCTTGGGCCTCAGTTCCAATTACCTCTACCTTTGTTTCCTTGGCCATGGCTACCTTGACTGAAAAAACTCATCCTGCATACGTGATCAATTAGAAAATAGTATTTTAAATAACCATACATGACAACTCTTTAAAATATGAAATAGATTATGCTCAACAATGTATCAGATTCATGTAATCTAATCCATACAAATTATTTTATTATTAATCAATGAGCAGGGGGGTGAAAAAGGGTTATGGGATATGTGAGGGGGTTGTATTGAGCAAAAATATGATATAATGAGGGGGGGGGGGACATGGTCACTGCTCAATGACAAAGACAATCAATTGTAAAGAAACCAATAAAACCTCACTGTAATCCACACAAGACACTGCCACTCCCATCTACTTTAACACGAAAATTCTCTCGTCTGTAATCAATCTCATAACAGGGAGTGAAAAAATGAATATGGGAGGTGATGGGGTTTGTAATTAGCCGAAAGTGAAATAATGGAAGGGAAGAAGAATGATTATTGTTCATGAAATTAATTAAGTGATCCATAACCATTCTACAAAAGGAGATGCATCCGCCAACAATCATTTGACCAAATAATTCATGTGCATTTAACTAGTTCATTGTTGATTAATCAAATATCCAATGTAGTGCCATCACAAGATAGTATGTATTCCACACAATTTGTAAGATGTTTTGTTCCCTTCATTCACATACTATGCATTTTATAACAATTTACGAACAGTACCCATTTCCAATCTGTAAACTATCAAAATCAACCACTGCCCATGCATTTCTTCAATCCACAATAATACTTCGAAGGTCGTGTTTTTAAATTAACAATGAAATCATTATCACTACAATCGGTCTTATCATTTAAATGCAATGATATTCGTTAAACATGTATAGGCGGTAACCAAAATAATCAAGACTATATTTCCATGCTTGAAATGACAATTAGTCATACAACCCACAATCACCATTTAGACACAATCTATGCACAGGGTAAATTGCCAGGGCAATGTAGTTATGTCATTGTAAGAAAAAAAAACAATTCGATGTGACTTAAAAGCTAGGCCACCCATCCAACATGATTGTCATCAACAACATACCTGCCTTAACCAGTGTTCAATTGCAATAAATAAACATGATTAAAACTCTATGGGTATCCCTGAGTGTGAAGACCAAGCTATCCATACCATACACATTGTGCGGCTAACAAAACCCCACAATGCAACATTTCCACTTAACACACAAACACGCAGTCACAGTAATAACTCAACATATCGTGTTGAGCCATCAATTTAATATAATATTTCCTCGATTTAGTCACATCGTGATCGACTATGATGTGCACAGTCAGGTCTATACAATCAACAAGCACAAGGATGTAGTGGATATACTTTCTATAGTTATCTAGTTCAATAATCATTTGGCCCGAAAGAAAACTATAGTTACCATGCCCATTATTCTTTTTGCAAAACACCATACACACAACGTGACATGCATGAGCAACACCAAGCATTTGTAACTGATGCCAGCTATCATCCAAATAATCATTTGTGCAAGTACCAGTGACTGTATATCAACCAAACAATTCGCCATTGTTATATAAATCACTCAATCGAACAAGTTGTGGTAGCTATGCATACCCATGCATCCAATCGAATCAGGGTAGAGGCCCTTTCCATTAATAGTATTGAGCTATTAACATAAGGAGGGTGCCTGTATATTTAAAAGTGCAATTGGCAATGTAGGGTTTATCATTATTATCACAGAGGCAGTAACTAATTTCAAAAACAACAGGATTTCCATATGAGCAACTAGGCGAATCTGTATTCAAAGTAATCGACCATACATTCAATCCACAATAACCCATGGCAACTTGATAGGCACAACATTCTCCTCTACAAAACTCTGGACTGGAGGGTTAAGGGTCTACTCTATAGAAAACACCATGGAAATGGAGCCCACTCTTCGTAATGGTGGAAACTTCGAGGCCAAGGGTATGCACACACAGAGAACCATGATTCATTTGTGGACAGGTATCAATTCATGATAGGGATCCATAACAAGAGGTGATGCTCCCATTCAGCCTGGCAATTTTATTTTATGCATGTAGGGTATAACCCTCGTGTTCTTCGCTCAAACTACCATAGTACTGAGGTGAAGACAGGGCAGAGTTAAGGACGGAACATTCACTTCGTGACCTTTAGTGGTGGAAACAACCATTGCCGAAGTGAACACAGATAGTGATGTAGAAAACCTTCGACCATTAAACCCATGAAAGCCAGAGACTGGATTTAGTGATAGTGTGTGAAGATAGCTATCCACCTAAGACTTAAACAAAAACCGTCCAACTAAACCAGCAGTGGTAACAACGAGCTATCACCTAGGAAGACCAATAACCTCTACGAACTCAAAATTATTACAGGAAGAACCATCCTCTCTTCATTCAAGAACCAAAATTTCACATAGTTGCAACACTTAGGAAAACACAAACCCATACACCTGAGCCAATAATCATTTCATAACCAGAGTAGAGTCATGAATGGCCAAAAAAAGACATACCTGTAATCGAATTCCTTAAAACGAGAGTTGGTCAAGTGGTTCCTTCTCTGCTAAAAATTCGGAGCATAACCACAACATCAAGATCAAACAATAGCTAGACTAGGGTGGTGGATAACAGGAGGAGTAAAGGTGAAGTGCAGTAAATGCACATCGCCTCCACCCACAATGCATTAACTCATCAGTACATGCCAACACATTTAACCATTAACCAAACTCTGCATTGGAATCTGCACATATTACTTTCCATATGCATTTTCCACATCATATATCCAATTCCTTATTATATAACTCAAACAAAATCGCATAACCATTACTACTATCACCTTTCCCAATGCGCCACCAACATTTCACACCATATGCATATTAAACATATAATTCGATCACAATTCCATAACCATTTACTTGATAGCTAGGGTTTAACAATAATCATCAAGTATTTTCATGCATGTAGTATAGTTAGGATAGATTTAAAATCTTTCCTTGCAATTGTTTCTCATTTCCTTCAAATTATTCACATGTGGTATTGTAGAACTAGGTCCCTTTTCCTTGCCTTTGTTATAGTATTTTTCCTTTTTCAAAACTACCTTTCATATAAATTAACTAACATGTTTGTTGTGCAGGTGTGAGAAGAACAGATAGCATTGATATTAGTGAATAGCACAGGCTGTAGTAACATAAGGAGGCAATGATTCATAAACTTGAAGCATAGCCAATAACAAAAGATCTCATCAACCATGTAAATCCTGTCGCACATTACCATAATATCAAAAAATGAACATATTTGATCTCCAATAGTTCAAGGGGGTCCCACCCACTAGTATTATTTAGTTTTTATAATAATAGGCTTTAGAAACACTTTGCGGGCAAAACTTCGTTGACAATTTTAATCGTCAACACACACCACCTAGGGTTGTGCGCATGAGTGGATAAGATGGATGAGGTGGAGGGTCAAAACCCTAGGGAACATGGATAATTAGTCTTCCCTAGTCAACTCAAAGTTCAAATAACTTCTCAAACTTCATGCAAGTGGATAATGATGAAGCATGAAGGACATAGAACGTGTGAACAAGGCTAGGCTAATGTGAGGGTGAACTTGTATTTTTTTTGTGTGTTACCTCAACTCATGTCAAAGGGGGAGCACCTAGTCTCATGTGTACCACATGGACTTTAAGTTATAACACCTAGCGACCAATTAGCAAGTAAAGCTTAGGGAAAAGGTATCACTGAAGAATTAGAACAATAAAGTGATAATATACTAATACTTAGGCACCCAATCTAATGTTTAGTATTTAATTAAAATATCTTGAACCAGTTAGGTGTGTTCACACTGGAAAAAATGGAAATATGAGATTTGAAATGTTAATATAGTTTAGAACATAGGGAATTATACAAAAAAAAGTACCATGCGCCTTCTAGAAGATGGAGTGAAGTGAAATGTAGGTGTGAAAGTGAATTTTATTTAAGTGAAAGGTTAATATGATTGCAAATAACAATTTTCCCAGGTGAATTGACGAAAATGCTATGGAACATTGGGTAAGTACATCACAACATTAATGGATACTTATGACCTAACCATACAACATGAAGTGAAAGTTATTAGGATTTGACTACGTGATCACCATGATGAAAACAAGATATACCACTGAAGCAACCTCCACCAATATCCAATATTTGGAAGGATAGAACGATCCCTCCAACCAAGGAAACCACATCATCATCAAGGACAATCAATATTCTCAACATCCAAGAAAATCATCACATGAATGACTACTCTCAATAAAAAATAAGTGTGTGTATCTATAGTCCCTCAATGTTCTTGCAACTTATCCCTTATATAAGAATTTACCACTCATGTCAGCATTAGGGGTAAAACCTGTCTTCTACTTGGGGACATGTCCTCTTAGGATAAGAGTGCATGAGAACCTAATATTCTATGGTTATGTCATATTGAGAAGAAGGATGAGAGAAGAATATCATGTGGTGGGATGGTCTATGTCTCATCCTCAAACACCACGTCAAATTGTTTACAACTTATTCATCAAAATTGGATTTACAAGTAAGGCTACATACGCAAGCCAACAATGCCAAAGTACATGAAATGAAATGCTTATAATAGAGATCTTATTCATCTATTATAATGTTTTTAAAAAGTTTATTTCTCCTACATCTACTCTATTTTAGCATGTACAATAAGTGATAAGAGTAATCAAATAGCCAATGGAGCCATGTGCTTATTACATCAACATTAGAATGTTTTCCTTTATGTTTCATCATAAACCAAAATAAATAAATGTTAATCATAAAGTGCACATGAGCTAGAAGATACATAATAAAAAGGATACAATAATGCGTTACATAAGGGGCATGTTAGCCAATACAAAATGTTGAAGAAGAATTACATGACCCAGCGCATGCCATGTTGATCCCTTGTGGTAGAGGACTGTTATAAGAGATGGAAAATGCATATGGAAACCCATCAACAAACTGTAAAACATATTCTACATGCCTTTCCAAAGTGTTATAACCCTAAATTGCACCACACATGCTTACCTGGCATCAGGCCAACTCATATCCCTTCTTTGCCAAAACTATGCTAAACAAACTCTTTGAAAATCCTCTTGTGTCAAGGCCCACACACCCTAACCCATTACTGCACGTTGGCAGGCCCACTACAGCCCACATGTACCTAACAAAGAACAAAAAAAGGAAAGTTGTCGATGGAAAAAAAAGCTATGGGTCAGTTAACTAAAACTCCCGTCCATGCATGGCCGAGAGTTTGTCCAAAACCCTAGCTCCTTCTAGCCTATAAAAGAAGGGGTGGGGGTACCATTTGGAAGAGGAAAAAAGATTGCGAAGAAACTCTACCCATTTACGTAATCCATTGTCCCAACCCTTTAGCCTTTCCTCAAGCCAAAGGAGATTTAACACAAAGCAGTTGGAGGACAGAAGAAGAGGAGCCCAGGATCATGATCAAGGAGTGGTGGCCGGTCTCGACTTTGATTGTAAGTTGATTCATTTTTCAAATAATAAAAGAATACTTTTCCCGTCCCAATGCATGAGTTATATATGGTTTGTTTAATTTATGCTTAATTTCTAACCCTCAAGTAGAGAAGTAGCATGCATGCATAGTTGTTTGTCTTGATTGCAGGTTATCTTTGGAAGGAGCAGTGCAAGCAAGTGCTCAAAGCGCAATGGAGGATCTACATCGAACGCTGGAGACAAGGTTAGTAGTCATTCTCCATGCATGTATTGTGAAAGAGGGGTTTAAGTTTTGGGGTTGTAGGTTAAAATGTAACTTCTTTACGGTCAAAATTTGCATGCAAGTCTGACCCTAGTTTGCTAGTCCATAGGGTATTTTTCCCAACAACAGAGTTGGCGACCATACTGGGGAAGATACTCTTTAGGGTTTCCGGATTTAGTTGAGTTTTTTGGGTAGTTTAAAAACATTATATTTTTGGTTTATTTGCATGTCTTTTTCTGTAAGGTCTGAGCGAGCAGGGAGCCTGGTTCCTCAAACCAGTTTTCCCTGACTTCTGCTTGATGGTAGTTGTCAGGACACACAGAGGTACACGCGGCCTGCAGAAGGCCTGCATGCATGTACCTGCTCCCTATCCTCTTACATCCTGCGTGTAAACGCTAGCTGTAGAGGTTTTAGTAGCGTGTAGGAATTCAGAGAACTTTAAGAGGCAGTCCTCCTCTTCCTTGTCAGAATTATACATTCTCAGGGGGTTTTCTAGAATCCTTTCTGAGTCTTGCTGGTTCATGGTCCTGTCTCAGTTTTCCTTTTTGTGTTTTGTTATTCCTTGCTATTATTTTTATTTTCTATTAGAAAGAGCATTCAAGCCTTCAAGGGACCCTGGTTGTCAATACTAGAGGCCTCTTCCTGGTCTGAACTACCTATTTTTATCTTTGTCTTAGAAGTTATACATACACACGGCCTGTACAAGGTCAGCCCGCATGTACACGTGTCCTGTTTTAGCTCAACACGCGTTCACATGTGTGCTGTTGTAGTGACAGTAGCATGCTTGACAGGCTACTTTTTGTTCAGGGTGGGGCAGTCATCCCCTCCTTTGATGAGAAGTATTCCTCTCAGGTGTTTGATTCTAGGGTTGAAGAGTTAGTAGGCTAGGTCATCTTACCCTTAGCCTACTTTTTCTCAGTTGATAGTTGAACATAAAATATAAAAAAAATACTTTTCTTTATGGTTTTTTGGCAAGCTTAAGAGTCTTTGTTTTCTTTATTGCATTGTGTGTATTTTCTCTGATTCTTTGCGATCTGCGCTTTAAGATAGAATTTGTCTTTCTT